>PVHT020004944.1:238562-345327 GCA_004024745.2 Catagonus wagneri | reverse complement strand
GTAAATCTCTGTTGTTCCAGACAAAAAAACATCAAAAGTCTTTTAATTTTTTTTTTCAGGGCACCTACAGCATATCGAAGTTCCCAGGTGAGGGGTCGAATTGGAGCTACACCTGCCGGCCTATGCCACAGCAGTGCTGGATCTGAGTCGCATCTGCAACGTACACCACAGCTCATAGCAACACTGGATCTTTAACCTACTGAGTGAGGCCAGGGATCAAACCTACATCCTCATGGATACTAGTTGGACTTGTTTTCGCTATACCACAGGAACTCCCAAAACATTTTTGATAAATGAGCTAATAAATGAATGAGTGAAAATTGAGGTCGTTGTATCAAAGTGGTTTAATCTGTTCCAGTCATTTAAAGGGAATGGCTCAAGCAAGACTACTGCCAGAAACATGAGGAAAGGAAAAAAGTAAGTTTGGAGTTTCCTGGTGGCTCAGTGGGTTAAGGATCTGGCATTGTCACTGCTATGGCTTGGATCACTGCTGTGGTGCCAGTTTGATCTCCCTAGCCTGGAAACTTCCATGTGCAGCAGGCCTGGCAAATAAAAGGAAAATAAAAAAAGAAAAAAGAAAGTTATTTAAAGACATTTATTTTGGGGAGTTCCTGTCATGGCGCAGCCATTAATGAATCCGACTAGGAACCATGAGGTTGCAGGTTCAATCCTTGGCCTTGCTCAGTGGGTTAAATGATCCGGCATTGCCGTGAGCTGTGGTGTAGGTCACAGACGTGGTTCGGATCCTGCATTGCTGTGGCTGTGGTGTAGGTCGGCAGCTACAGCTCAGACTGGACCCCTAGCCTGGGAACCTCCACATGCTGTGGGTGTGGCCCTAAAAACGACAAAAAGACAAAGTAAATAAATAAAGGCACTTATTTTGGATCTTAGCAAATTAGAAGTTATCTGTTGAAAGTAATAGTGGCAGGAGTGGTTGCTAGGAACAGATGCCAAAGGAAATGTAAGGGAGGTTTAACAGGTGATTTAAGAAGGAAAACTGAGTTACTTTGATGGGTTAGATGGCTTACATTTATGGTACTCTTTATCATCAAGATTTCTCCACTTTCTCTGTGAAATATAGGAAATAGCATTCATTTGTTCATTCATTCAGTAAGTATTTATTGACTACAGACTTTATGCCAAGAAATATTCAAGATGCTGGCAATTCCATGTCAAAAGATGAGCAGATACCAAAAATAAAGAAAAGAAAATGAAAGAAAAAGAAAAAAGGTAATTTTAGACTTTGACTTACTATAAAGAAATAAGCTGACACAGAGTTCCCATTGTGACTCAGCAGGTTAAGAACCGGACTAGTATCCCATGAGGATGTGGATTCAATTCCTGGCCTTGCTCAGTGGGTTAAGGTTCCAGCATTGCTGCAAGCTGTGGGCTAGTCACAGATGTGGCTTGGCTCCTACATTGCTGCGGCTGTGGTGAAGAATGGCAGCGGTAGCTCCAGTTTTGACCATCAGCCTGAGAACTTGTATATCCCGTAGGTAATGCCATAGAGAGAAAAAACATAAGCTTTTTTCCACAAGAAAGAATCCGTGGACAGGGTAGATACATTAGACAGGTTGAAGAATGTGGAGACTGGCAATAAATTGACATGTGGGGACATGCTAGTGTGTGACATGCCATTGTTGACATTAGAAGCCAGTCCTGAATAGGTAGGGAAGTGGAAGGTATATGAGGAAAATGTAAAAAAAAAAGTTTAAAGTCTGGAGTTTGAAATAACCAAAGATTTGGTAACATAGTATACGGTACCATTAGAAAGTAATAAGACTGTGGTAAATGGACACTCGGAATTGAGATAATGGAATTGGAGCAACACTAAACAGTGGTAGACATAATTTTTTCCCCCACTTTGTCTTCAGAATTTAGCTGAATCATGCTTTTGCAGGGAAACCCTCCCTTAACTTCTCTATTAAGGTCAATCCCTTTAATACACAGAGTCATAGCAGAAGACATTTATCTTTCATAGCTTAGTTGTAATTTTAAGTGGCTTTGTTGATACTTTGACAGGAAGGCCGATGGTGTGGTCTTTGGAATTGAGCAAAGATGAAAATAAGTAAGTTAAATTGAAGAAAATGGAGATTTGCAAGGAACGCTGAGGTCATATTAGAAGAAATGATGAGAACATTGATGTGAAAAAAATGGTGCTGGGAAGTGAGCTGGTCAGGAGAAATGTCTCGGGTGCTACAGTCAAGAAGTACATCAGCTAGAAATTCTTAATGAAGTCAGGATTGCAGAGAAACTTACTCACAATGAGGATTCAGTTTTTGGAAATCCTTTCAGGCATAGTGGACTAACAGTGAGCACAGAAAGAGATAATTTGCAGTGGACAGTGTTTGGGAAATTGCTCAGAGATGTATGGAAAGAGGCATTCTAGCGGGCAGTTTTGTTTCTTTGAAAGGGTGAAGAAATGACTGACCCCAAAGTTTCAATGCAGGCAAAGGTTATGTTGGGGAGAATAGATCCAGAGTTAGGCAGAGTCAAAAGGCAGGACTCAGCCTGTCATGGATTGAACTGCATTTGTAGCATGCTTTTCTCTTTTTTTCTTTTTTTGATTTTAGGGCCGCACCCGCGGCATATGGAGGTTCCCAGGCTAGGGGTCTAATTGGAGCTACAGTCGCCAGCCTACACCACAGCCACAGCAACGCGGGATCTGAGCCGCATCTGTGACCTGCACCACAGCTCACAACAATGCTGGATCCTTAACCCACTGATGGAGACCAGGGATCAAACACACAACCTCATAGTTCCTAGTCGGATGCGTTTCCGCTGTGCCACGACGGGAACTCCCTGCATTTGTAGCATGCTTTAGCATTAGCAATATAAACTTTAAATGGAGGTACATGGAAATCAAATGTTTTGTCTACTTCCTCATAGCTAGTAAATGGCCAAAGTTTGGCTTCAGACACCAATTCCATTTATTTTCTGTTACGTCGCAAAGCTACCAGTGAATGGATGGTCAGCTGAATGCAGGCCTCTAGTAGACCACAGCAGATGCAATAACTGCAATGATAGTGTATGCAATAGTTACTATTTATTCAACATCTACTTTATGACAAGAATTGTGTTAGGAACTTTTCATGAGATGGTAGTCATTTGAGCTGATCAGAAATATTTATTTCTCTGTCTTCTTCTGAGTATGTGATAGGATTATAGTTTCCCACCTCGTTGGACTCAGTATGGCCGTGTCGCTGTCATTAGCTCATGACTTGTGGATGGAAGAGACGTGTCACATTTACCTGTCTGTGTACAATTCTCCAGAGCATTCTTTTCCCTCTGCCGCATACTTAGCAATATTCCAGAAGCCAGCTCTTCCCAATCGTGAAGACAGTAATGATGTGGGCAGAACCCCCAGCCACTTCTTGATCAGCCATATGCCGGAATAAGAGACAGATCTTTGTTAATAGGCTTCTTGTGAAATCAAATGAGATGAGGCATGTGTAGCACTTAGGAGAATTTAGATTGTGCTGTAGCAACAAGCAACCCGAAATCTTATGGTAGGTGAAAACTGCAAAGGCTTTAAATACATAGGAACACTTGAAAGACAGAAAATTGTTATTGGAGGCTAAAGAGGGGATCTCTTTTTGTTTTTTAGGGCCGCATCCGAGGCATATGGAAGTTCCCAGGCTAGGGGTCGAATTGGAGGTGTAGCCACCAGCCTACGCCACAGCCACAGCAACCAACGCCAGATCCAAGCTCTGTTTGTGACCTATACCACAGCTCACAGCAACACTGGATCGTTACACTGAGTGAGGCCACGAATCGAACCTGCATCCTTATGGATACTAGTCAGATTCATTTCTGCTACGCCACAATGGGAACTCCGAGAATAACACCTTTTTTTTTAAAGTTACTAAAATCTCTAAGTTTTGCTGTGGTTTGTTACTCCTGAGGATATAATCAGAACAGACACTTAACATGGTCTATAGATGTGTTATAATTTCCATTGTAGATCAGAAGCACCTTTAGAACATGATCTGTATCTGATTCTTTTTTTTTTTTTAATCTTTTTTTTAGGGCCACTTCTGGGGCATATGGAGGTTCCCAGGCTAGGGGTCAAGGTCAGAGCTGTAGCTGCTGGCCTACACCACAGCCATAGCAATACCAGATCAGAGCTGCGTCTGCAGCTTACACCACAGCTCACAGCAGTGCTGGTTCCTTAACCCACAGAGCAAGGCCATGGATCGAACCTATGTCCTCATGGATGCTAGTCAGATTTGTTTCCACTGAGCCACGATGGGAACTCTTGATTCATTTTTGAATCAAACATAGTACATAGCATGTTTTGCATATGTATTCAGTAAATATTTATTAAATGAATGAACAGGTGGTTATTAGTTTGCTAGTATACCACAGAAATTTTGTCTTTAAACAAAACCCAGTAAATAAAAATAATTAGAAAATATACCTATGTTATAGTTAGTCTTTGTTTCACTCTGTCACGTTTTAGATGTGGACCACTGCTTCTGAGTAGTGTCATCACCCAGCGAATAAGTTTGGGAATCAGAAAGATTTTGGTCCTACAACATTATGTCTTAAAGGACAGTGCCTGGCATAGAGCAAAGATTAAATACACAGATATAATTTTTAATTTTGTTCTTCTGAATTTGCATATAGAAAACTGACCTTCTTTGGTAAATAATTCCATGAATATTAATGCTTGTAAATTTTTATGGAACCACCACCACGATCTGGATGTAGAACAGATCCATCACTCCCCAAACTCCTGCTGCCATTCCTTCGTAGTCACAGCCTCCCTGCACACCTGCCCCTCACAACCGCTGATCTGTTTCCCATCACTGTAGCTTTGCCTTTTCTAGAATGTCATATAAATGGAATTATACAGTATGTAACCTTTTGAAAATGGCTCCATTCTTCCAGGAATTTGTCTTTTTAATTGGTGTGTTGAAACCATTTACATATAATGTAATTATCGATACATGCTTTGAAATGTTAGAATTTAGGTATAGAACTTTTTTATTATCTGTTCTTTTCTGATTTTTTCTATTTTACTTCCTCTCTTTTGAAATGCTTTCCTTTTGGGGGGGGTTATTTCATGTTTTATTTCCAGTTTAAAATGCATTGATTCAGTTTTCTGTTATATCTATTTATAGGCATTTTTTTTTCAGTGATTTCCCCAGGGATTATAATATATATAATATTATATATATATTAGTTTTTTGCACTCTACTTGTGAGTAATATTCATCATGTCAAGTGGAATATAGAAACTTTACCACCGTGTATGTAAAACCCTTTAACCTTCCCCCCTTATATTGAGGTTTTCATATGTATTACGTTTACATATATAGAAAACCTTATCTGACCATGTTAATTTTACTTTCAGCTATTATACATATTTAAAGAATTTAAGAAAAAGAGTCTAATATCTTTATCCAGGTATTTACCATTTCTCTTTCTTTTTTATTCCTGATATTTCAAGTTTCCCTCTGTTAACATTTTTCTCCTGGCAGGTCTACTGGAAGTAAACTCTTTTTGTTTCCCTTCACCTGAGAACATTCTTTATTTCACCTTCACACTTAGAGTTTATTTTCAGTGGACACAGAATTCCAGGATGACAGTTCTTTCCTTTCAGACTGTGAAGATGTTCTTCTTTCCTCTGGCCCATGTGGATGCTGATGAGAAATCTGTGATTATTAGAGTCATCACCTATATGTTATGCATCATTTTTTTTCTGCTATTCTTAAGATACATTATTTTGGTCTTAGTTTCAGCAGTTTCATTATTGTTGTCTGGGCCTGGATTCTTCTGAGCTTATCCTCGTTAGAACTTACTGAATTCTTCAGATTCATATATTTAGACCTTTCTGCAAATTTGGGAAATTTTCAGCTGTTCACATATTTTTTCTGCATTGCTTTCTTTCTCCTCTCCTTCTTTGACTACAGTGAGTCAAATGCTAGATGTTTTGGTATTGTCTCACCAGTCCCTGAGGCTGTGTTTATTTAGTTTTTTTATCTTTTTGCTCTCTGTGTTTCAGATTGGATAACTTTTTAATAATTTATTTTTAAGATCACTGATGCTTTCCTGCATCATTTTTATTTTGGTCATTGTATTTTTCAGTTCTAAACTTTCCTGTTAGCCTTTTTACCATCTTATCTTTCTTTGCGGGGACGTCCATTTTCCCATTTGTTTCAAGTGTTCAGCCTTATCCTTTAGGGCAGAGTTGTAATAACTTCTTTGAAGTCTTTGTGTGATAATCCCAAGATGTGTATGCTCTCAGCATGGGCATCTGTTGATTGTTTTTGCCCTTGTGAGCTGATATTTTCTTAGTTCTTCATTTGGATTTTATCCTGGACATTTTAAATATCAAAGTTATGAGAGTCTGGGTTTTGTTTGAATCTTATAATGACAGTCAATTTTTTTTTGTTTAGGTTTATTTTTTTAAACTAGCCAATCGATCTATGGGCTCAGGCTATAATTTCCATCGCATCTCCTGTGGGCTGTGGTTCCAGTGATAATCTTTGGCACCACTAACCCAGTGGCCAGTCTTGGTCATGAGAAGTGGTTTTGCCCATAGTTTTCAAAGCCTTTGGGATGCTGACTGTGTACGGGATTCACACATGGTTACTGGGGACGTGAGCCGAGCAGTTCACACACCGGTTTATGCAATGACTCACTAGAGTTCTCTTCTTTCTGTGATCTCCTCAACACTTTCTGGTTCTCTGGGTCCCCATTTCATGATGCTCTAATCAGAAATTCAGGCCTTTAGTTTCCCTATTTCTCTGCTTTCCTCAGTTGACATTATAGCTGGGGCTGAGTAGCAAGAAGACAGAAGAGGGCAAAAAGCAAAATAACTTCATCTCTTGTTCTCTGAATCACAGCTCCATTGGTAAAAAAAAAAAAAAAAAAAAAAAAAAGGTTGGGGGTGGTACCCTCCTTCAGTATTTTTGGAGCCCTTCCAGCCTCTGTGCCACTGAGGTCTTGCTCGGAGGCTGGAACCAAGAGACAAGAAAAGAAAACAGGATTTTCCCCTATTCTTTCTAGACCCTAGGAGTTTTCTCTCCAACCTCTCAGTATAGAAAATGAGGCTTTGTCTGTCCCTGCTGGGTGGCGCCTCTATGTTTCAGGTTGCCTCTGAGTCCATGGCAGGTGATAACAGAGGGGGTGGGGGCAGGGATATTCATCTCTAAGGTTTGGTGGCACATCAGATTCTGGACTCCTTCCCATATCTGTCTGCTGTCATTTATTTTAGTCCTCAGATAGCAGTCTCTCCATGCCTTCTGTTCAGAGTTTATATTTGCGTTCAGTTGGAGAGAAAGGGTAGAGTATGCTTACTTCATCTTCCTCAGAACCGAATTCACTATAGAAATTACTTGAGCAAATATCTACTTAATATAGAAGTAACTCTTTATGTTATCGATCTTGGAGAGACAGCAACGAGTGATGGCTTGAAGCAAGATCTTAATTCTCTGCTCAGGAATTGAACCTGGACAGCCTGGTTGAAAACAAACCAGGAATCCCAGCCACTAGACCAGCTTAGAGGCTAAAAGCAAAATCGCCCTGATTCTTGCCCCCTGTTGAAAGCAAGTATGTTTCAATAGGTGAAGGCTGTGAAAGCAGGCACAGAGTTCACTGTTAGAAACACAGTACAGCATGTGAGAGAGCACACAGGGAGGGAGTCTGTGTATCAGGCAGAAGCAAAGCAGTTAATACACACCCAAAGGAGGTGCTTGAGTGCTGGCATCTTCCTCAATGAGGAACATGCCAGAGATGCAATTCAAACCACTTCTTTGGGGCAGTACTTCAAGGTCTTTGTTTTCTTTTGGCCAATTATCTTGTTTCGTTTCCCACCTGTCTGGACCCAGGGCCCTCTGTGATACATGTACGTGCGTATCTTTTGGTCAAGATGGATTCCAGAGCAAAGGGTTCCTGGATGGTTATCAGGACTTATTACCTCCTGGCACCCCCTCCCTTTCTGACCCCTGGGAGTCTCTGTGCATGTGTAGTGGGGTCTCCCTGACCCTGAGCATGGGGAGTCTGTGACCTCTTGATCTTTTGCCCAAGCGGGGCTTAGTCCCTCTCTGCCTCTGCCCTTACCATTACTTACCATGTCCACAGAAGACAAATTCCAGTTATTTGCCTTGCGTCTCTTGTCATTTCTGTCTTAAAGTACAGCTAGGGGTCTGGTTGTAAATGCCCATCTTGGAACCCATCTATCTCCTGCCTCAAGAAGTATAAACAAGAGGCTTGTTGTAAATGTCTATCCTAGAGCTCATCTATCTCCTGACTCACTATAGCCAAAGTTTAAAAATAATTCTGTTTTTTTTCCTTTTTTGGCCATGCCCCCAGCATGCAGAAGTTGCTGGGCCATGGACTGAATCCACACCACAGCAGCGACCTGAACCACAGTAGTGATGGTGCTGGATCCTTAACCTGCTGTGCCACCAGGGAACTCCTGAAAATATTTCTTACTGTAAATGAACATGTAAAATACATTTGGTATAGAATCATTCATAAAAGCACTATATACTAATGTGGTCATTTTATTATTATTATTATTATTTTTATTTTTTGTCTTTTTGCCTTTTATCTAGAGCCGCACCTGCGGCATATGGAGGTTCCCAGGCTAGGGGTCTAACAGGAGCTGTAGCTGCTGACCTTCGCCACAGCCACAGCAATGCGGGATCCGAGCCGTGTCTGCAACCTACACCACAGCTCACGGCAACGCCAGATCCTTAACCCATGAGCAAGGCCAGGGATCGAACCCGCAACCTCATGGTTCTTAGTCGGATTTGTTAACCACTGAGCCACGAAGGGAACTCCTAATGTGGCCATTTTAAATGATAAAAGCTTTACATATTTAAATTACCATATTTTGAGAGTTCCTGTCATGGCGCAGTGGAAACGAATCTGACTAGGAACCATGAGCTTGCTGGTTCAACCCCTGGCATTGCTCAGTGGGTTAAGGATCCGGCGTTGCCATGAGCTGTGGTGTAGGTCGCAGATGCAGCTTGGATCTGATGTTGCTGTGGCTGTGGTGTAGGCCGGTGGCTGTAGCTCCGATTGGACCCCTAGCCTGGGAACCTCCATTTGCCACAGGTGCAGCCCTAAAAAGATTAAAAAAAAAAATTACCATATTTTACATTAAATTAATCATGCTTCTGTGATAGATTTCAATTTTATGTCTTAAAAGTATTTGTGTGTTAAATGTCAAATTCATATTCCTCAGACGACAAATAAAAATAGTTGATAAAGTTACAGAGAAAAAGTCTGAAAAGTTAAAAAAAAAGAATCACAGAGAAAAAAATAGTAAAATAACAATAGCAACTAAAATGTTAAGAAATTTAGCCATTCAGCATATTTGGATTTGGCGATCCATTAAACATATTGCCATTTGTTTTCCTCAAAAACTCAGATTCATAATTGAAAGCTTCATTTTTCACTGTGTTGTGGGCTTTGTTCCATTCTTTTAAGTAGAAAAACGAGCTCGTATATCAGCAAACAAATTAAAATTTAAGGAAAAATGGCCCCAACAGTACACTCTTGTGAAAGCCAAGAAAGAAGAAGAAATATAAGGAAATGTAAATCAGTCTGTCTTATTAAGCAAATCTAAAGCACTACTTAAAAATCGGCGTAAAAGAAATACAACTTTTATGCCAGCTGCAGCTTCTACCTATTGTTGAGTCTAATGAATGGTTATTTCCCATCTAAGGTTTATTCTAGAATAGCAATAAAGGTCATTGATCTCAAATTCTAGGCTTTTTTTTTTTTTTGCCAATCATCTACCGACAGTTTTATATTACTTTTAAATTAACATTTTAAAATTTTCTCTAAATCTGCAAACAACAAAATTTTTTAAAGTGAGATTTCTCAGGTTTACAGTAATCATTTGCCACTCTATCATCAAAGCTAAAAATCCAGGACAGCACTTTTTCTTAGGTTTCCTTTTGACGCTGTGTTAGAGACCTTTTGGATATTTCATTTTTAAGTCACATGCTAACAATCTGTTTTCCTCTGCTAAGTTTCAGGACATCTCTATGAAGAAATAAAGCATGTGTTTGGAAAGAACATGTTAAAAAAAATGAACAAACTGAAAGTGTTGTTTGATAATGATAGGTTAGAAACCTAGTTGAGAATGCCCATAGTAAAAAAGGCTTTTTTTTTGGGGGGGGGCTATTTTTCATCTGAATGCAAATATATGCTATTCCTCATAGGTGATAAAATGCTTTCACTGGATTTCAAGAAAAAAAGGAGGTGGTAGATTAATCTGGACCCAACATTCTTATCACCATAAGCTTCAATAAAACAGAAGCTTCACATCAGTAATCTAAGGAAAATGTAAGAAGCTTTGGAAAAGGGTCACATTGCTCAGTCTGGCTCTGAATAAGAAATTCATATCCACATACCTGTATTCTGTGCTCTATCAGCAAATGTTCCAAAATACCCCCATCTCAAACCTTTCTTTTCATCCTGTTCTTGGTGTTGCCTTATCTTTGGCCCTCCACATCAGTTAGAGCATTCTAACATACTAGAGCAGAACTTGTAAGCACCTTTGAACATTTACATTAAAAGTTGTATGTCACCAATTCAACGATTACATTAGTTTTAAAGTAAGCTCACAAGGGAGTTTGATTCCAATGTGGATAATATCAAACTTGTTTTAAAATTTTACCAACATTTGCTGCCTAAGCAGTACATATGCATATATATGCCAATGTATCTGTAATAATTTTTACTCATTTAATAACTATGTTTTGAGGATCCACTATACTAAACACTAGTCAGTATTCTAGGTATTAAGAATGAATAACCAAATAAAAATCTCTGTCAATAGAACATACAGTCTACCTGAAGACAGTCAATTAACATAATAAATAAATTATAAATATGCTAGACAGCATCACTATAGGAAAAAATAAATCAAGATAAGAGGACTGAGAGAGCCAGGATTGGGGCTGCAATATTAAGTGTTACAAATGTGAGAAGGTCACATGTGGCCAAAGACTTGATCAAAGTAAGGAAATGATACTTTTTATCTGGTGGAAGAGCATTCCAGATGGAGGGAAGGCAAAGCCCCCAGACCAGAATGTACCCAGACCGCTGAAGAAACAGCCAAGATACTAGTATATAATGAGGAAGAAAGCAGCAGGAGAAAAAATTAGAGAAGTAACAAGGTGCTGAAGGAATGTCATGGAACAGACATTGACTTCGTAGTCTGACAGAGGAAGTCATCAGCAGATTCTGAGAAGAGGAGAGACTTGAGTATGGTAGCTTTCCAAAATAGTGTGCCTAACTTCCCTATTGAATATAAATGGGAAAAGAAAAAAAAAAGTGATGTAGGAAAGGAACGAAGCAGGGAGGCCAGAGAGAAAGCTCTGGCAATAATCTAGGTAATAGGTGATGATGCTTTGGACCATGGTAGTGACAATGGATGAAGTGAAAACTGCTGGGTCTTGGATTTTTAAAATAGGATCCATATAGTTTATGGATAATTTGAATGTTTTATATGCAGAAAGGAGTCATGGACATAAAACCTGGAGGTATATAATGTCCATTGAAATGTGGAAAACTAAAAGAGAGTAAAGTTTTCTTTTTGAGTAGGGGAGAGATGAGGAATTCAGAAGTCTTTGGGTATGTTAAATTTGTATTATCTATTAGAAATACAAATTGAGATGTTAAGAAAGTACTTGGACACACAGTTTTAGAGATAAGGTAAAAGCTCTGGGTTGAATATATACATTTGGGCCTTTTCTTTTTTTGTGCATTTTAGGGCTGCAAATGTGGCATACAGAAGTTCCCAGGCAAGGGTTGGAATCAGAGTTGCAGCTGTCTTCCTACACTACAGCCACAGCAATGTGGGATCCGAAGCCTCATTCGCATCCTACACCACAGCACCTGGCCACAAACACTAGATCCTTAACCCACTGAGCCAGGCCAGGGATTGAACCTGCATCTTCATGGACACTGTCGTGTTCATTACTGCTGAGCCACAATAGGAACCCCCCATTTGGGCATTTTTCAATATACAGATGGTACTTAACTCATGTAGAGTGGTTATAGTTACCAAAGAAATGAATGCAAAGAAATTAGAGAAAAAAATGCATTGGGAGAGTTATTCGTACTGATTGAACCTGTTTTCAGTCTTCTCATTCTCTCCCGAACTAACTCCAGTCTGAATTTTGCCTCGGCACTACAACAAATAAACTCTTATCAAGAAGAGAGTGACCACCATTTGAGAAAGAAAATGATCAAAACTCAGTCTTTGTCTCACTCAACCTCTGAGCTGCATTTGACTATTCTCATTCAAATACTTTCTTCTCTTGGATATCAGGATACCACGCATCCTTCTGGTTTTCCTCTTATCTTACTGACTCCTTCCTTGTAGCTTCTTTTGCCCCATATCCTTATCTTCTAAACTTTGAATAATGGAGTGTCCCAATTCTCAGCCTTCACATATCTTCATCCTCTAGAGGTTCTCATCTGTCTCAGAGCTTCAAATTGCATTAATATGCTAACACTTCCAAACTTTCTATTTCTAGACCTGTTTTCTAAACTCCAAACTTACTTAATTGTTTCTAGACATTTCCATCTGGTTATTATGTTAGCTTGAGGCGGGGAACTTTCATTTCATTATTTGATGTGGAATACTAATTTAGGGGTAGAGAATGAATTGATAAGCAAGGAATTAGAGTCAAAATAAGGATCCATCATGGAGCTAACTACATCCCACTCTGACTAAGTATCCCATCCTTTGGATCATCTTTGCATTTCATGGAGAAATGGAGAAGAATATATTCACCAGCTCCTGCCTCTCATTGGTCAAGGATTCCCATCAAAAGCCATCACTCTCCACTCCTCACTTACAGATATCATCTGTGTGAGAAACACATGAGATCTGCAACATCTCATACCACATAGTCTATAGGGAAGACCCAAGGAAGGAGGCAAAATACTTGAGGCATGAACTATAAATGACACTCTGATAAGGACATATCATTTGATAAACTGAAAGGTCTTGAACAGCCTGTTGCTAGGATGCTGTGGTCTGTAGTGGTGTCAGTGGTAATGATGACCTGTCTCCAAGACTGCTGGAATAGTTCAGATCATTGCTTGGTGTTCTATCATTGCAAAATAGATATGTTGGGCAGTGTTCACCCGAAGGATGCTGAAATCACAGATCTAAGATCTTAAATTTTAAATTTAACATACTCCGGTGAACTTATAATTATATGTGTCTAAACCTTTTCTTTTCCCCCACAGTTAATTTGTTACCTCCCTGTAGATGCTTTGCTCAAAACTTGGACTCTTCCTTGACTCTTTTCTCTTACATCTGCATCTACTCTGTCAGGAAATCAGCTCTAGGCAACTCACTTCTTTCCGTGTAACTCCTTTCTTTTAGGTTACTGCAGAGTCCCCCAGGAAGTCTTCCTGCTTTTATCTTTATCTCCCTATAGTAACTCAGGTCATCTGACAGAGTAATCCTTTCAAGATGTAAGTCAGATCATGCACCCCTTCTGGTGAGTTTTACAATGACATCCACTCACAGTAAAGTCCCCCAAACTTTCATGATGCTCTGTGATCTACTCCCACCCTGATCATTTCTCAGACTACTCTTCGCATTCTCTCTGTACCAGCTACACACCAGTTGTGTGGATTTCCTTTCTGTGCTTCAAGCAGGCTAAGCATAGTTCCCATAGTCTTCACACTTGCACTTTCTTCAGCCCGAAACCTTATTATTTAAGATAATCTGCATAATTCCCTCCCTCACTCTCTTTAGATCTCAGCTGAAATGTACTAAATGGGAGAGAGCTCCTTGAGGATTCTGTATAATAGCAACTACCTACCTCACCCCCCACTGAAGCACTTTTTCTCTTCTGTGTGCTCATTATATTCTCACCTGCAATATATATTTCTTTATTGTGTATATCTTTCATTAGAATATATATTTCTCAAAATCAGGGAATTTTCCTGGGGTATTTACTACTGAATCGCTAATATGTTTGCCACATAGAAGGTGCTTAATGAATGTACCTTGAAGAAAAATGGCATGGATAGCATTTTGCACTATGCATATCTTGTTTTTTTTTCTTTTTTTCTCATTATTTTATTAGCAAAATAGAAAGTTAGCATCTTTAAGCAGGAAATAGAGTCAGACTTCACCCATAATTCTCCAATCCAATAGGAAAAAAAAAAGGAATGTAAAGGAATGTAAAAAGAAGGCATCATAATATATTTAATTTCCTGTTAACACCCACTGTCTCATTTATTTTAATCCTCTCTGACTTCTTTTAAGCTCTTTAGAGAGGTGGGCAATAACATTATCAGTTTTTACTTAGTAAGCTAGTAGGTGAAATGTAAAGGAAAATTAAATATATTGGAATAATTTCTCCAAGTAATCAGTATCTTATTATTATGCCAAATGGAAGGCAATAAGTTATTATTACTGCTTGTAATACTTGTAAGACTTTGAATTAGTCTAAAGACACCTCTAAGAGTTACATAAAAGAAATGTTTTATAGTATTCTTTAACTGTCCAGAAATAAAACTGTACTTTGCACAGTCGTTAAGACCCAATTTTCACTTTTAGAGATTATTAATCCTTTGCATAGCACAGTCGGTATACAGACTCCAAACATCAAATTGTTACGTCTGGATTTTCATCTCTCCTCCCATGTCAGCAATCTGAACACATCAAATCATGAACATTCTGTACTCAACCGAATTAGCTAGTTACATTGTTGAATTTAAAGGGATTATTGAACAATCTGTATCAAATATTATTATAACGATACAACAGCTATAATATACTGATGGTTTAAAACATAAACCCTATATTTCACTTACTCAAAAAATTCTAAAAGCTTTCCATAACATACATTTTTGTCACCTGCTACCAACACTCCATATGGTCAGACTTTCAAATGTTAGCTTTTGTAATGGGTATATGGTACTATCACTTTTTGCTTTAAATTTCATCTCGCTAATGACTAATAATGTCGAGTATCTTTTCCTGTTTTTAGTTTTTGTGTGAAGTGTCTATTCAAATTATTACCCTCAAATATGCCAATCTTAATACCTATTATGTGCAGACTTAAAAAGAATATGTATTCTGCTATTGTTGGGTGGGGTATATAATAAATGTCTATATTTAAGTGATTTCATGTCTACTTATTCTATCAACTATTGAAATCTTTCAGTATTTGAACTTATATAATACTGTATTTTGACAGTATTAGTACAGTAGTAATTGTAAAATTTCCTATTCTTGCATTTTTTAATGTTTTGCTTTGTGTGTTTTTCTTCACAGATTTTTTAAATAAGGCATTTATGATTGTTATGTCCTGTTGATAACCTACCCATATATCATTATGAAGTGACCATCATTATCAGGTAATATTCTTTTCTCTGAAATTCACTTTTTCTGATATTAATATAGCCACTCCAGATTTCTTTTGATAAATGTTAGCTGTCTCCAATCCTTTTACTTTTAAACTACTTCTGTATTTGTATTTAAAGTGGGTTTCTGTTTTGCTGCATATAATTAGATCTTGCTTTTTAAAAACTCAAATCCATCAGTCTCTGCACTCTAGTTGGACTGTCCGCACCTTTTACATTAATGTACTTTTGGATATGGTTGGGTTTGAGTCTCCTATCTCGCTACTTATTTTCTAGTTGATGAGTCTGTTCTTTATTCCATTTTCTCTCCTTTTCTGCCTTCTTTGGATTAGTTGTGTATGTTTCCATGATTTCATCGTATCTCATTTGTTTGTTTTAAGCTATAATTATTTTTCCAGTAGGTGTTAAAGGTACGCGGTGCACATGTTTGACTTAATGCAGTCTCCCTTCGAGTAGTATGCTATCATTTCACATATAAAAATATTACAAAAGCATTTTTCATTTTTCCTACTGTCTCAGACTTTGTGATATTGTTTCAGTGTGTTTCACTTAAATAGACATTATAAATTGCATGAAACATTGTTATTATTTTTGCCTTAAGCAACTTTCTTTTAAAGATATCTTAAAAATTAATAAAATACCTATTTATCTTCATCCATATAATATCCATATCCAGTGCTTTTTATTTCTTTCTGTAGATCCATATTTCTCTCTGATATTATTTCTCTTTTGCCTTAAAGACTTTCCTTAACATTTCTTGTAGTGAGAATTCATGGTAATGAATTCTCTGAACATTTTATGTCTGATAAGTCTGTATTTCACCATTGTCTTGAAAACTTTTTTTTTTCTTCACAGTCTAGAATTCTAGGTTGACAATGTTTTCCTATCAGTTCTTTAAAGTTGCCCCACTATCGTCTGGCTTGCATTATTTCTGACGGCAACAGGTCTGTTGTCGTTTAGCATCTCTGGCCTCTACTCACTCCCTCAGTTTTGACAACCAACAATGTATCTGGACATTGTCTGATGTTCCCGAGGTAGAGTGAAATAGTCCCCAGTTTAAAAGCCACTGATTTATATGTATCATATCTTTTGTTCTCTAGGTAGTTTGCTCTTTTTACCTGGTTGTAAGCAATTTTATCGTGAGGTACTTACAGAAGTTTCCTTCATATTTCTTTCTTTTTATTTATTTATTTGTTTTAATTTTAATTTTTAATTGAAGTATAGTTGATTTACAATGTTGTGTTAAACTTCAGGTTTCCTGGATTGGTATCTTTGAAGTTCTTGGAACTTGGGGTTTACAGTTTTCATCAATTTGGAATTTTCAGCCGTAATTTTTAAAAAGTATTTTTGTCTTCTCTCTGCTTCATCAATAGCTCCAATTACAAGTACATTAGCCTGCTTGAAATTGTCCCACAGCTCACTCATGTTCTGTCCATTCTTTCAGCCTTTTTTTCCCTCTGTGTTTTATTTTCAATAATTTTTATTGTTGTGTCCAAATTCACTAATCTTTCACTCCACAGATTTTAATCTGCTGTTAATTCCATCCATTAACTCACTTTAGAAAGTATCTTTTTCACCTCTGGTAGGTTGATTGGGGGTCTTTTTTAATGTCTTCAATGTATCATTTAATGTGATTAATCTTTTCGCTATTTTTTTAACATGTGGGCTATAGTTCTAAAAACTGTTTTAAAGTCTCTGTCTGCCAAGATTCATCTCTTTCATTTCAGGGTTATTTTCTATTAATTGATGTTTCCCTCCCACATTATCATCTTTATTTTTGTTTCTTTGAATATCTAGTAATTTTTGGTTCAATGTCAAGCGCTGTAAAATTTACATTATAGGGTACTGGAAATTTATGTATTCCTATAAATTTCTTGAGCTTTATATGGTGTGCACTTACTTGGAGACAATTGATTCATTCCAGATTGCATTTATGTTTGGCTAGTGGGTCCAGAGATGCCTTTAGGCTGGGATGCGTTTTGCTGCACTCCTGAATTGTATCCTTTGGTATTCCATCTACTGTACCTTAAATTATGAAGTTTACCTTTCTAGCTGATGGAAACACAATCAATTATCGGCTTTGTGTTAGCCCTGAGGAATGATCCCCCATGCATTTTTGAGTGATTTTGGGTGATTCTCTATCCATCCATGGATAGCTTCTTCATTCAATTTTTCTAGTCAGTATTCATTTGAGGAATCGATGCAGACCCTCTGCAGGTTTCTGGCAGTTCTCTGTAAAGCTTTCTCCTATCCAGTACTCTGTCCAGAAAACACTAGGTCCCTCTGCTCCCCCAGTTCCTATCTTGTTTTCCTAACTCAGTGAGTCTTCTGGTCTCTGTTTGGCTTTCCCTTTCATGTGGAACTGCTGGGAAATTCTCAGGAAGTTAGCTGAGGCAATTATTAAGTTTGCTTCCTTTGGTTTTCCTTTCTCAGACTGAAAATCATTATTTCTTATATTTTATTCCGTCTTTTAGTTGTTTCAGGTAAAAGGATAAATCCAGTCCCTGTTACTCCTTCTTAGCCAAAAGCAGAAGCCCACATAAATGTCTTTGAAATGTGAAAGACTGATATTTGTTCCATGCCTGAGGAAGCTAACACTAGCTTAGCCTACCAGGTAGTGAAAGGATTAGTGACACACTGAAATCACCCTGACCTTACAGAGTTTTTGGAAAGAAGCAATTCTGTGATTGAGACGGGGAGTACATATGAGAACACTGTGGCTATCATCTTGGTTAATGCTTTCTGTAGAATGAGGTGAGAAGTGGAACTTGCATCATTATCAGTGGATAGGAAAGGAGAACCAACAAACACAGGGGTGAGATATGCATCCTCTTAGGTAACAAGTATTCCAGAATTGAATGCAGGTGAAGTTTCTTCAGATAGCCTATAAAACTGCTCCAAAAGACTGTCAACTTTAATCTTCCAAACATCTATTCAGGCCTGTCAACTCTGTCTTACAAGCCCAGAGAGCATGGACCCAACCCGACAGATAAGATTTCACCTGTCTTCTTTACCTCTTTTGCCTCTCCCAGCTTCCATCAAAGTAGCAGATAATAAGGAGGAAATAAGCAAAGAGAGAACCTCTTTTTATGTCAACAAATATAAATATAAACACACTTTCTCTTTATGTTTATGGAGTATCAAAATTGTCCATTCATATGTCAGCATTGTTTCCACTTAAAAAAATTACTGACAGTACTGGAATAAATATTCTGTGAACACATTTTATACATATCCCTTATTACTTCCAGAATAAATTACAAGAGTTGGAATTCTGAGTCAAATTTAAAATTTGATGTTTGGAGAAGGCAGTTCATAAATAATATAAATGCTGTAGTTGATATGCTGACATTTTAGATAGTAGATTATCATCCATTTCTTACCAAGAAATATATCAACATATATCTTAAGGCTGTTTGGTTGTACTCCATATTTATTCAGAATATCAGCTCATTAGGAAAGATAAACATGAGGTCAAGCAGCTAAAATGAAATAAAAATGCCTAAATGTAATTAATCAGCATTCACTTATTTCATGGGAATGTTGCAGAGGGAAAAAATAGCACAAGATGTGAGCTTTGTTTGAGTGTTAATTGCTAACCAAAAAGTAAAATGTGAATTTATTGTTGCAATTTTAAGATCAGCTTTTCTTGCACTTACCTTGGTGTCTTTGGTGGTTTGATTCCTGAAGTGTAACTGGGTAATACTGATACATTTTGGCACGGTTTGGCGTACTGAAATATCAGCTTATTGAGATTCATCTTGATTTGAGCTACCCTGTCATTCTGAAACAAAGATGTGGACAATAAATTTTAAAAGTAATGATCTTGTCATTTGGAGAGATATCATCAGATCACTCAAACCTATATTATTACCCAACATTGAGCTATATTTTAGATTTGCTAACTGATGGGATTGCTTGTGGATAATGGTGGCTGTCATTTACAAAAAGGAATATAGTTTAATTTCCTCTGTTATGTTCCTGTGGTCTGAATTTTTGTGACTCCCCCACCATATTAGTATGTTGAAATCTGAACCCCCATAAGATGATGGTATTAGGAAACGGGGACTTCGGGAAGTACCTGATAAAAGAGGCTCCGGAGAGATCCTTAGCGCCTTCCACCATGTGAGGAGGCAGTGAGAAGGTGCCAGCTATGAACTAGGAAGAGGACCCTCACCGGAGAACGTGACCATGCTGGCCCCTTGAACCTGGACCTCTAACCTACAGAATCGTGAGAACTAAATTTTTGTCGTTTATAAACTACCAGGTCCGTGGCATTTTGTATGGGTAGCCCAAACCAACTAAGACACGTGTAAACATCAACTTTAAAATCTGGTTTTAAAACTGGAATTTCACTTATTTTTATTTAAACAAGAATTTTTATCTTGAATAAGAAACTCTGGCCCATAATAGGTAAAATTTTTCAGCTGAGCACCCGAACACCATGCTCTCATTTCACTAAGGGTCATCTTTTATTCATGAACCATGCTTTATCTCTGTCAACACAGGAAAAGTTGAAGTTATTCTATCAACAAGGGTATCAAGATAAAAATGATCATTGTGGTTGATTCCAGACTCACTGCTCTAGTTGTGAGGGAAAACTTGATGATCAGAGAGCTTTTACTGAAGGAAAATCTGCTCATCTACTCCTCACAACTGCCTTTAGAAAGTGGCCTCTGCCATGTACTGCTCTTCTTCCTTTGGATAGATTAATGGCTAAGATGGAGTGATAAAAGTTGCATATTTCCCATACATATTTATTTAATTGATTTAATTTATAGAGCAAAATTTTCAGAGTTTATCCTAATATCCAAGTGCTGGACATCCTTTCATAGAGCCCTATTCACAGGACTGGCTGGCTTTTTACCATGCATAAACTGCCAAAAATTTTTGGGAGATGTTCTTGGAAATGTGTCTTCTTGGCTCTGGCCATGAGGCTCTCTTTCATAGGCTACAGCGTGGAAAATGGTTTACCACCATCCTATTTCAATAAAATGTAACAGGTATAAATCAGAAGTACAGAAATTCTACATGGCATGGTGCATTTGATTTCAGAGCTGTGCTTTTCACATTGTCAAAACTCTGGAATATAAAGAACAATATAGACATATAAATAAAAATCACTCATGTATTTAACTCCCTAAAAAATAAATCCCTCTTAACAACCTTGTATATTACCCAAGAGCATAGTTCTATGCATATGTTTTTTTTATAGCTATGATGACACTGTAAATTGTTTTATGTGCTGCCTAAACATTTCCTTTTGTCACTAAAACTTTCTCACAACTATTTTTCCACAGCACTTATATATTCATCGAGCATGTAGTGGGTGCTCAATGATTGTTACAGAGATGTCTCCACCCAGACCTTCTTTAACTGCTAATTATCTGCTATATCTCTTCCTCTTTAATTGCAACTCCTCACTGCAGCCTTGAGTATTGCTATTTACCTCCTTCCCCCCCCCAACTAACCGTTTATTTTGAAAAGATTTCAAACCTATCATTTCAAGCAATAATAGTACAATTAACACCCGTGTACCCTACATCTATGTTCAGCCATTGTTACCTTCCGCCACATTTGCTCTTTTTACCGCCAACTATGTACACATTTTATTCTGTCATTTGAAAGCAAGTTAGAGACTTCATGACCCTTTACTCTGAAATACTCTAGCACAAATCTCCTGAGAACAAGAGCATTCTCCTGCATCTAACTACAGACCGTTTTTACACCTAGGAAATATAATATGCATGCAATAATGATACTTAATATGGATAGAATTTATATCCACATTCCCCCCCTGTGCAAACTGTGTCCTTGATAGGTCTTTTTGTTCTTCTTTCTGTTGTAGCAAGATTCAATCACTTACCACCTTACCACTCAATGCATTTAGTTTCCTGCTTTTCCCTGAAGATTTTGGTTGCTGTATAATATACCATGTAGTGCCACAATTTACTATTTCCTCAGTTGAATAATTGTACTGTCATATGTAAAATTTTATATTCAAATATTTTTACCATTAGGAGTTCCCGTTATGAAATGGGAAATGAATGACTAGTATCCATGTGTACATAGGTTCGATTCCTGGCCTCGCTTGGTGGGTTAAGGATCTGGTGTTGCTGTGAGCTGTGGTGGCCTCGCTCAGTGGGTTAAGGATCTGGTGTTTCCGTGAGCTGTGGTGTAGGTTGCAGACATGGCTGGGATCCCGCATTGCTGTGGCTGTGGCATAGGAACGGCGGCTATAGCTCCAATTTGACCCCTAGCCTGGAAACCTCCATATGCCGCAGGTGTGGCCCTAAAAAGGTCAAATATATATATATATATTTTTTTTTACCATGAAATTAATATTTTTAATAATATAGAAATCAGAAAATACAGACGAAAAACTAAAGACTAGCTCTCCTTAACTGTTGATATATATTTCCTCTGCTGTGTGATATGCATGAGTAGAGATTTATATAAAAAGTTAACAAGAACATGATCATAAAAATATATGATTTTCATTTTTTTGACCATGCCTGCTGTATGTGGAAATTCCCAGGCCAGGGACTGACTCAGGCTACAGCAGTGACAATGCCAGGTCCTTAGCCTGCTGAGCTACCAGAGAACTCCAAAAATATATGTATATATTATATACATGTATGCCTACATATATATCTTGGGCTTAACAGTATGTAGGGAAGTATTTCTGTATCAGAAAATAGCCCTTGACTGTATTCATCTAATGGCTGCTTAGAATTCCTTATTTCATGATTATTTAATCAGTCTCCTATTTTGATACAATTAAGATTTCGGTATTTTTAGAAAGCAATAATTAACATTATTTTACTTGAATTGTTTTTAGCACATTAATCGTTATTTCTTTAAGATATGTTGCTAACTTGGAGACTGATGAATTAAATAGAATCATATTTTTAAACCTTTTGTTCTGGGTTGCCCGGTTGCTTCAGAGAAAGATTGTTACCTGTTTCTACTCCTATCAGAGATGTGGAGAGTGTTTGGAAGACTCTAATTTATTTTTTCAAAATGGTCGAACCATGTGTTCAGTACACTGTTCAATAAAACTGCTTCTGCCGTATGATTTGAAATGCTTAATTTAGCAGAGCAGTTCTTAAACATTTTGGTCTCAGAACCCCTTTATGCTCTTAAGTGTTACTGAGAACTTCAAACCCCTGTGCGTGGAATTTAAATAACAAAAACAGGTTACACCTCTCAATATTTACTGTTAGAAAAGAAAATTCAGAAATTTGTGTCATATTTATGTATTGAAAAACAATAATAGTCCCCTTTTACATGTTAATATAAATAACATTTCATAAAAATATTATTGCTCAAAGAAAAGCACTTAGTGAGCTAAGTGGCTTCACCTTTAATGTCTAGCTTCAGAGAAGATAGACGGATTCTCTTACCTGGGTCTTACTGATGCTGTTGCAATAGCATATGCCGTGTAGCCGCTGGAAAACTCTACTGTGTGTTCGTAAGAGCATGAGAGTGAAAAAGTCAAATAATATTTTTAGTATATTATAAAAATATCTTTGATCTTGTGGACTTTGGAAGAGTCTCATGGACCCAAGGAGTTCCCAACACACGCTTTAAGGACCTCTTCTTTAGCCTACAATAAAAGTGGTTTAATGCAGTGTCTAAGAATATGGATCTGGGAGCCAGATTGTCTAGACACAAACTGAAGACTTCACAAATGAGTTAGGTGGTTTCAGGCAAGGTATTTACACTCGGCTCTGTCTGTAAAAAGGAGTTAATAATAGTGCCTACCTTACAGAGTTGTGATGGGAAGGAAAAGAATCGATGTTGTCATGGGCTTATAAACGTACCTGGTACAGGGTTAATGCTTTTGTGTTTGCAAGCTGTACAGTGGAGTAGGATTCTGTATTTTCCTTTCTTTCCCATAGATCTATCTATTTATGTAGCAGTCCCATGCTGTTTTAATAACAGTAAGCTATGTTTTTAATATCTGGTTTGGCACAGCCTTCTTCATTAAATCTTCATTTTCAGGATATATTGGCTGATAACAGCATGATTACTCTTTCAATCATTTTACCAAGTTCTAATAATATTGAGAATTGATCAGAATTACATAATTAAAATTAATTTGGCTGGAGTTCATATCACTATAATATTAAGCTTTTAAAATATAAAATAGGGTATTTGTTTCTGTTTATTTGAAATCACAGTAATTTGTAAATAACTCAAGCACTAAAGTCAGTAAGTAATCACAGAAAAGTCTTTATCATGAAAAGATTTCCGTGATTAAAACTGAGCAATTGAAACTTCAGCTTAAAAAAGGTTAAATAAAATGAATAAAACCTCTAATAAAATTAGTTTTATAAATGTTAAAAATGTTCAGTGCCTTTCGTGGGGCTGGATGCTTAGCTGCAAGATCAGCAGTGTTTTAATTTGGGGAGATAACTCCTCTTTGGGAAATAATCTACATTTCTGTGTTCAGATTTTTCTTAGTATCAGCAACAGTAATAGATTTTCTTTTACACTAATATTTTTTATTTTTCAGATAGTCGTAATTAACAGTACACATAAATCTTTTGTATTTACAGTCTTACCTAATTATAAGACCAGCAAATTATGACATTGTTTATTGCATCTGTGGTCAGCAGAAGTTGGGAACTTTTTCATCAAGGTAGCAGACAGCCCAGAACCACCTAAATTAGAAGAAAACAAAATCACAATATGTAAGGAAGGGTTCTCGCTATAGGATGTAGAAATACTATTTTCAATGAATATTTATATGTAAACACTGCTTATTTTAAGTACACACTTATTGAATACCTACCCTGTTTCCAGTAAATACCATGGGCCATTGCATTTGATATATAATATGTCTCCCCCTTGAGTTCTGAATGGTTAAGGCATTTGCTGGAGATAAATCATCCAGCTATGAAGTAACAGAGCCTGATTCTGAACCCAGATCTGTTTGATTTCAAAGGCTGCACATATTGTAATTATGTGCATTCTTTCTCCAGGGGAACTGGAGGCTCTTTGTTGCTGCCAAAATCTCCTGAAAATAAGGAGAGGCTGTTCACCAGTGATTATTCCTGTGTGAGCCTTTAAAAGTCCCTTCATTTTTGAGGTCTCCCCCAGCCTCATAAAGCCTCCTTCATGCTGGCTTTAAAGAGCTTCACCAGTAAAGTCACTGCAGCCAGTGTGGTGGTCAAAGTTCCCGTCTTATTACTTATTACACATTTTCCACCAGTCCTCGTGGCTACTCCTTGTCCAGAGCCCCTTTTCGTTTCTTTTTCTTTTTACTCACTATTTATTTTTTTCATTTATGTATTTATTCACTCATACACAAATACTTGTTGAGTGGCTATCATGTGCCTTGGTGCAGTTAGAAGTGCTGTTACCTTTCCACGCTCCCTTCTTCTATCCTTTCCTGGTCTCCTCTTACTAAAGTCACAGTGTTTATTCTACAGCTATGCGGTTTATGGGCAAGCCAAATTAATCATCTGCAGGAAGCAAAGGTAAAAATTTTGCCTGGCCCGATGTCATGAAGGTTTAAAATATAGACTTCCTTTTAATTATTCTCTTTAGTGACCTTGGTACAAACTTTTTCTTTTTTTTCCTCTGACTTCAGACCACTTTTTTGAATTCTTGTAAGTATATTTAACTGTTTGCTAAAGTTAGGTATTGATTAACTTCATCAGTACTGGATTATCTCCTGGTCATACAGGCTCACTTGTGTTGTGTTAAACTGCATCGCAACTCAGGGAAGCCCTGTCTTGTGAGATAAACAGTAACATGACAGAGTTATCGAGAGTTTATCTTTTCACTCTTCTCTACCAGGATACTTCTAATCATTTGTTCCTCTATTAAATAATACTCTTTAAACAATAACCTCCTGGTGGAAAAGGAATGAAAATATTTTTCAGAGAATTTTTCCAGAAAAAAAAAAGCTAACCTTTCATAATTTAAAATAGCATAGGTTAAAATTTAACCCTTTCCATAGATTATAAAAATCCATTCTTTGACATAATACCTGGTTCCAATTCACCTATTAATTTATGGAGGCCATAAGGCATTAATTGGAAATTATGATATCACACTTACCATCAATTTTAAAAACGCCAAAGGCCCTGGTCCTATAGCAGAAACAACAAAACATTGCATTGAGAAAAATCAGTCTTCTAAAGAAGGATCAGGTGAACTGGTCAATGTCCTTGGCCTATAAATACATATTTGACTTTATGAACACAATATAGGGTATGTTTCTATACATGCAAAACAAAAATGTTAGCGTGGGAAGCTAAAAGCATTTATTCCTAAGAGGTTTAATTAATAATATATCTAATTTTACTACTCCACTAAATGTGGATAAAGCTCATGGGTTTAATATTTTGAGGAATATAAATTATTACCCTTTTTTTTCTGATCACCACGGTAAGGTTTGGTTGGAAAACAGAAGAGATGATTTTTCATGTGTTAAAATCTTTTCAGAGGTGCAGAAATGAAGACAGCAAATGACAAATATCAAACCCGGTGTTTGCTATCTTATAATATTTAATAGGAAGCTATCCTGGCACTCTGACAAATTCTAACATATTTGGCTGAACGTTTAAGTATTAAAATGTAGAGCCCTTCTGAAGTATGCAACTCCAACTTTTTTTCTGTGTGCCTACAAATAGAAATAATATCAAGGCCAAAACACTTGACCAAATAATGGTCTGAGAAAATTGTTCTCTGGTGGGAGCATATAGAGACCACTGCACAAATACTGAGGATAATAGAGCAATGCACCGTAAGTATAAGGAGCGCCAACTACCCCATCCTACTTGAAACAAGGACTACCAGCCTTAGACAAGATCTCTCGTCAACCCCTTTTTAAATCCAAGTTAATTCTCATACTTACTCTCACCGATAAGTTCTGTCCAAAAGCCTGGGATTGATTGATTCACTGACTGACATTGATCTAAACGCTTTTGCTAGCAGTGAGTTTATATGGACTTCCGGTTTGGTATAGAAAGTGGCCTCACCTGCATTTTTCCTCAGCTTTATCTCAAAGCCCCTCACGGACATCCCTGTCTGCCAGCTTTGACCTGTGGTCAACAATGTCTGTTCCTTCAGATTTTTGTCTTATCTGCCTCGATTCCTGAGCCATGCATGATTCTAATTCCCAAGGTCTGCCCACTTGCCACCGATAGACTCTTGTTCTGTCCTTTCCCACCATTTCTGTTGGCGCTAGATTTCCTCTAGTCCCTTTGGTCTCTGGGTGCTCTGAAACATTACACCATTATTCTCTGTCTTGTAAGCCCACCTGTTACAAAACCCATCCCAAGATCACTGGGCCCTGCAGGATGATTTGATCAGAGTTTGTTTCTATGTCGCACTTTTTTTTCCCTGACTGTATTTAAAACTAAAAATAGTACTGGGAACTTAGAATGGATGCAGGAATGAATAGCATACATGTAGGCAGAAGTCCCAGAAAGTGGTTGGTTGGTTGGTTGATGATTTGCTTGTCTGCAGCAATAGACCCAGCTCCTTACCCCACGCCCACCCCCACCCAACTTTCCCTTCCCAGTGTCAGGACTTAGCAAATTGACATTGTTCTTGTTTTTGAGTAAAATGTTAAGAGCAGAATAAAAGCCACAACCCCCACGACCAAAGCACTCAATAGTAAGTGTGGGGTAAATATTTGTTATTGTTATTACTGATTACCACTTTTGTCATTTCTGCAATCAAATGGTGTCATTAAGTGAAAATTCAACCATAGTTAAAATACTAAAGAAATATTTAGGAAAAAAAAGAAGTCAACCAATGTCCTAAGTGACTTGCTCTTGTTCTCAGGGAGGAAGAAGAAAGAAATAGCAGAAGAGCCTTAAATCAGTTTGAGAATTTTCATGAACTTTCTCAAGTGTAGCAACCCTTTAAAATGGTACCATATGCCATTATGCTGTAACCTTGGATAAGTCACACAGTGTCCATAATGCTATTTCTTTCTTTCTTTTCTTTTTTTTTTCTGGTCATGCCTATGGCATGTGAAATTTCCTGAGCCAGGGATCAAACCCACACCACAGCAGTTCGGTGACAATGCTGCTGTGGTGACAGTGCTGGATCCTTAACCTGCCGTGCCCTCTAATGCTATTCCTTCAACTGTAAAATATAAGCAATATACAGAAGGATTTTTTTCACATTACTCAATGAATTTTATTACAATTGCAGGTGCACAAAAATCATCACAACTCAGTTTTATAGCATTTTCATCCCAAACCCTCAGTGCATCCCCCCATCCCCCAGATTGTCACATTTGGAAACCATAGGTTTTCCAAAGTCTGTGAGTCAGCATCTGTTCTGCAAAGAAGTTCATTGTGTGCTTTTTTTAGTTTCCACATGTAAGTGGTAGCAGTTGATGTTGGTGCCTCATTGTCTGACTGGTTTCACTTCTCATGATAATTTCTAGGTCCATCTGCGTTGCTATGAATGTTATTTTGTTCCGTTTAATGACTGAGTAATATTCCATTGAGTATATATACCAGATCTTCCCTATCCACTCCTCTGTCGATGGGCATTTAGGTTGTTTCCATGACCTGGCTATTGTATAAAGTGCTGCAATGAACACTGGAGGACATGTGTCTTTTCGAGTCATGGTTTCCTCTGGATAGATGCCCAGGAGTGGGATTGCTGGATCAAATGGTAAATCTATTTTTAGTTTTCTAAGGAATCTCCATACTGGTTTCCACAGTGGTTGCATCAGTTTGCATTCCCACCAGCAGTGTAATAGGGATCCTTTTTCTCCACACCCTCTCCAGCACTTATTGTTTGTAGACTTTTTGATGTTGGCCATTCTGGCCAGCATAAGGAGGTACCTCATAGTGGTTTTGATTTGCATTTCTCTAATAACAAGTGATGCTGAACATCTTTTCATATGTTTTTTGGCCATCCATATGTCTTCTTTGGAGAATTGTCTGTTTAGATCTTCTGCCCATTTTTTGATGGGGTTGTTTGTTTTTTTTGGTATTGAGCTGTAGGAGGTGTTTTTCAGTTTTGGAGATTAATCCCTTGTCAGTTGCTTCATTTGCAAATATTTTCTCCCATTCTGTGGGTTGTCTTTTCATTTTGTTTAGGGTTTCCTTTGCTGTGCAGAAACTTAAGTTTAATTAAGTCACATTTGTCTATTTTTCTTTTTATTATCATTACTTTAACAGGTGGATCTGAGAAGATGTTTTGTCATTTATGTCAGAGAATGTTTGGCCTATGTTTTCCTCTAAGAGTTTTGTAGTATCTGGTCTTATATCTAGATCTTTAATCCATTTTGAGTTTATTTTTGTGCATGGTGTTAGGAAGTGTTCTAGTTTCTTTTTTTTACATATGACTGTCAGTTTTCCCAGCACCACTTATTGAACAGGCTTCTTTTCTCCAATGTATATTCTTGCCTCCTTTGTCATAGATTAGTTGACTATAGGTACGTGTGTTTAATTCTGGGCTTTCTATCCTGTTCCACTGATATATATTTCTGTCTTTGTGCCAGTACTATATGGTTTTGATGACTGTAGTCAGGGAGCCTGATTCCTCCAGCTCCATTTTTCTTTTTCAGGATGTCTTTAGCTATTCTGGGTCTTTTGTGCTTCCAAACAAACTTTAAACTATTTTGTTCTAGTTCTGTGAAAAAATGTCCTTGGTAATTTGATAGGGATTGCGTTGAATCTGTAGATCGCCTGGGGTAGTACAGTCATTTTGATAATATTGACTCTTCCAATCCAAGAGCATGGTATATGTTTCCATCTGTTCATGTCATCCTTGATTTCTTTCATCAGTGTCTTATAGTTTTCAGAGTACAGGTCTTTTGTCTCTTTAGGTAGGTTTATTCCTAAGTATTTGATTCTTTTTGATACGATGGTAAATGGAATTGCTTCCCTAATTTCTCTTTCTGATCTTTCATTGTTAGTATATAGAAATGCAGTTGATTTCTGTGTATTAATTTTGTATCCTGCAACTTTGCCAAATTCATGGATGAGCTCTAACAGTTTTCTGGTAGAGTCTTTAGGATTCTCTAGGTATAGTATCATGTCATCTGCGAATAGCGATAGTTTTACTTCTTCCTTTCCAATTTGGATTCCTTTTATTACTTTTACTTCACTGATTCAGAAGGATTAAAGAGAATCATTTTCCCCCGAAATTCCAAAGATGTATGATTTTATACACATAGATATATTGGATATATTGAAATGTGTTGCAGTGGCAGTCATGCCTTATCAAATATTATTCAAAGATTCATTTTTTATGCAACCATTAAGTTCAGTTTTAAAAGAATTAATCATTCAAACCACAATTATGATATTTAAAGTCCTTAATATTGAATGAACACCATTTTGAAATTGATAGAAATCCAACGGATAACGTGCCCTTGGTGAAGTTTAAAAATTTAAGATGAATTTTGATACTGATAAAGAAGTCAAAATAAAATCATGCACAAGTTACCTACACTAGGAGAAAATAGTGTAGTACTTGAATTTTATACAGGGCAGAGATCATAAATAAATACCTGAACTTTGAAAACGTACTCCAGTGAAAGTTAAAAACTGAATTAATTTGTACAGTTAAAAAACATTTTTATAAATTTGTAAATTCAAATGCTACTCATCCTTATAAGAATCAGTTGAGTTTTTATTCTTTTAGTTGAGACACTTGCCCTAACTATATTATTTTTCAAACTTAAAATGAAATTCTAGAAATGAACGTAAACATGCCCTTTGTCATTTGGCAATTCTTGAATGACAGGAGACAATTATCACAGAAAATTGTCTTAATATTTAAATTCTGGTTCTGATGAAAGCCTTCCCTTTAAATTTAGCATAATTCAATGTTGCCTTATATAAAAGAACACAGAACAAGGAGTTCCACTGCAATATCCAGCTATTCCACACATTTAATATGTCTTTTGTATATCAGTTTATTTTTGTGGACCAGAATTTTTCCCTATTAAAATAAAGGTGCTGTCTTAAATCAGTGCATCCTAAGCTGTGATTCCGAAATAGTAAGTGTTCTCCTAGCAAATTCAGGTTGTGAAGATAATAAAGGTATCTATTTCAACCCTTATTTTTAAAAACATCGATAACGTAACCATTCAGACTTTTTCCCTTTAAAATGGAATTGACTTAGAGCCTAGTGCTTTCACACTGGCAGAATGTCTCCACAGTAATGTTTTGCCAGTAAAAACCTTTCTTATTTCACTATCCAACCTTCCCAGAATGTAAATATCCTTCAATACATTTTTCAGCTAATGCTTATATGGAATTTTTATATTGACATCCCTAGAACTCAATACAACATTAAAAAAAAGTTTTATGGAAAAAGTCGTGAAATACAGTCTAATTATAATTAGCAGTAAATATAGATTATTTGAAACGTCAACAAAACGTGTAAAGTGGTTATGCTTCTCAAATGTTGCTGGTATTAAGAGTGGTCATGGTATTAAATGCACAAAGATATGGGGTTTTTGTTTTGTTTTTTACAAGCACATTAATTATTTGATGTTTTCAAAATAATGGTTTCCATATTCCTAATGTAATAGTTTGTTATTATATGTAAGCTTTCCTTTTCTTCTATTCCAGCTTTGATTAGGAGTTTGGAGTTGACCAGCCATACTTTATAGTTTTCCTTTTTGACATAATGGAAACACCTCCTGGCCAGACTGATTTATTTATATTTTGCAGAGTATATCTGAATGGATTAATAATGAGATTCCTATATATAAATTTTCACTTTTATCACATTTTAGTTAATATATCATATAATAAAGCGTTTGCTAAAGACAGAAAGTAGTTAGAGAAACAAAGAAATATCGATGGAAGAATGATTAATCAGCAATAAGACCTTTTCTAGTTCATTGGAAAGCCTTAATATTATTTTTGGCAGGGGCGGCATACCCACAACATGGGTAAGTTCCCAGGCCAGGGATCGAACTCACAACACAGCTGTGACTTGAGTTGTAGCAGTGACAATGATGGATCCTTAACTCACTGTGCCTCACGACAACTTTCCTTAATTATTTTTAATGAAAGGTCTGGAATAAGCTTGAAATAGTTTAGGGCTATCAATGGCAAAGGATAAAAAGCCTGGGGGAGGGGAAAAAGTCATATTTATTGAGTCCTAACTATAAGCCATCAGTGTGCTGAACACACCGTGGAGACTGTCCTTGTACATCTTTACCAATATGTTGTTAATTAGTATTATCTTCATCTTATAACTGGGAAAGCAGCCTTAGAAACGTTATGTAGTTTCCCCAACATTACCTCTATATTATGATATCAAATCCATATTTGAATTCAGCCTCTCCATCTTCAAAGTTCCTTTTCGGTCTTCCATGAAAAAATGCTACCTTGGGAGTTCCCTTTTGGTGTGGCCAAAGAAAAAGAGAAAAGGATACCTCCAGTCTACATCTGTGAGAGATCTGGAATTTGACCGGCTGTTGGAGGAGGAGAGGGAGCCAGTGGAATCACTCCATTTACAGAATCGTAAACAAGTTCTCTATTTTCAGTGATGTACCTCAGTCACATACCTGTTATAATAGGCCTCCATCCTCTCAGGGCTTCTTTTTGCAAGTCATTTTGCTCCTTGTCCTTAATTCACTCTGCAAGAATGTTAGCTTGAAGCTCCCTCTGTTCAGATCATGTAGATGCCATTCATCTACTTTAGCCTGTAAACTTTGGTGAAATCACTAGTCCATTAAAGCATTCTCTCTTACTCTTTGTCTTCACGAGTTTACATATTTTTTTCTTCTTTTCTTCTCCATTTAGTGGGAAGGGAAGAGGTAAGGTGGAAATGCAATAATACGTTCACCTTATTTAGCTTGAAATCCCTCAGTATTTAATTTCTTGAGAAGTCCTTATACACGATTGCTTAAAAAATTCCTTATTTTCTAATTATTTAGAAACAAAAGACAAACGCACATACACACACACATATGCACACGTACAGTGTGTACGTGTGTGTAGTGGGAAGTATTACTTTTCAAGTAGGTGATATTTATCTAATTCTTCAGGTTTTTGTAGAGGGGTGTTGGACCCCTGTTGCTTTATCCAATCAATTTAATGCAATACCACAGAAAAGGCACTGTGCCTAGACAGGTCCGGCACACTGCGGCAGTCAGGGTGGTCAGCCCTTGATGGAACCTGAACACAGGGAGTAGACAGCCTTTGGATGTCTGCTAAGCTCACAATAATCTCCTGTACCTGCCTTTTCCCCATTCCCAGGGCTTGGCCTCCGCCCTGGGCATATGTAATTTGACCAGGTCAAGACCCTCATTGTGGTGAGAAAGGGGATTGGAGCTATAGGCAGCTAACTTGGACCTACCTTGTGGAAACCACTTTAATAAGAGAAAAAGAAACGAATATGCTGAGAAAATCTTCAATATGGGAAAGTTTTCACTTTGTAGGTCTCAGTTGCCTGCAGGGTCTCAGATTCAGGCCTTCTCAGACTTTGCTGCCACATTCCAACCCACATTCCATTCCACATTCTCATCAGAAAAGAACGTTTTAAACAACTAGGTCTGGTGCCCACAGATTTCTATTATCAAGAGACTACGTTGGAAAAAATATGTGAATGACAATGCATATTTCATCTCAATATTGAATATTGATAAAATAAGTAATTTTAACATGGGTTTGCAACACGTCACAGATCAGTGACAATTCCCTAACCTCTTAAGCCTAAAGAAATATTTGTATGACTTACAAAATGGCTCTACTGCATGTGATTAATTTAAACTTGCGTTATTGGATTTTGTTTCTCCATAAACAGGTGAAATGCATATTTAAGCTTGATTCTGATGCCTGGTAAATAACTCTTGGTAACTCCTAAACTGATCTGTAGTTGGTCCATCTTTAAAGAGAACGTATGCACAGGGACAATTGAAATCCAATATAATAACATCAAAATCTTAAATTTGGGAGAGTTGCTGCTGTGGTGCAATGCGTTAAGGATCCGGCGTTGTCTCTGCAGTGGATTGGGTCACTGTTGAGGTGTAGGTTCGATCCCACTCTGGGGCAGTGGGTTAAGGATCTGGCGTTCCCACAGCTGTGGCTTGGATTCAATCCCTGGCGGGTGTAGCCAAAAAAAAAAAAAAAAAAAGAATAGGGAAAATCTTAAATTTTTATTTATATTCTATAAAAGTTTTAAAAAATTATTTTGGGGAATTCCCATTATGGCTCATCAGAAATAAATCTGTCTAGCATCCATAAGGACGCAGGTTCGATCCCTGACCTCGCTCAGTGAGTTAAGGATCTGCTGTCACCATGAGCTGTGGTATACATTGTGGATGTGGCTCTGATCCCACGTTGCTGTGGCTGTGGCGTACGCCAGTGGCTACAGCTCCAGTTCAAGCCCTAGGCTGGGGATCACCATATGCTGCAGTACGGCCCTAAAAAGACAAAAAATATATGTCTATTAAATAAATAAATAATTTTGGGGGTAAAATTTACACAATGTAAAATATACCGTTGTACCATTTTTAAGTGTATAGTTTGGTGCATTAAGTACATTCACATTATTCTGCTGAAACACACATGCCATGTGTGCACAAACGGGATCATGATTACTGCTTTCATTGAGTGTTTAAAAATCTTAAACTGTAAATAACAGTATTACTAATCTGCAGGAGACAAGCAACATTTTTATTAATTCATTCATCAAACATTTGCTTATTTTGTATCTGTCGCTGTGCTAGAAGCTAGAGTAAGAGTATCTCTGCCTACAAAGAGTTTGCAGTCGATTGGGGAGATTGATAGTAGTACACATGCTTGCAGTACAGTTTAATGTGGTGGTCTGTCAAGAGTAAACAGGAGAAGATAAGCGAAGAGTTCACATTGGAGGAGATGCAGAAAGTAAGTCAGAAAGGCTGGGGAGATACCCAAGCTAAGCAACAGCACAAAAGCCGGAAATAGGAAAGTGTATTTGCAGAAAACCAAGCAGTTTGGCTTGGTGGGGATCATAGTTATGTTCCCCAAAATTAGTGAGGTGCATCTTGGATGTCTGATTTTGCCATACCTATTATACAAGTGTAATACTTTTGTTAAGTTTTTTTCTCATATTTGCACACCATCTATATTAATTCCTTAATATTGTTACTAACTCACTTCACTGAAATACATCTATATAAAAGGAAGTTCTATTTCACTGCCCCAAATAATTTTTTAAAAAACATACAACACTGTCACTTTTGAAAATAGAAGGTAATACAAAAATTATCTAATTCTAGTTACATAATACTGTTAAAAGGTTCTAATGGAAATCTACTAGATTTAAAAGAGGTTAATGCTGAAAGTTCCTCTTGTGGCTCAGCGGGCTAAGAACCAACTCGTATCCGTGAGGCTGAGGGTTGGATCCCTGGCCTCACTCAATGGGATCCCACGTGGCTGTGGCCGTGGCTGTGGTGCAGGCCGGCAGCTGCAGCTCTGATTCAACCCCCAGCCTGGGAACCTCCATATGCCCCAGGTGTGGCCCTAAAAAGAAAAACAAAGAAGAGAGAGAGATTAATGTTAAAAACATTCAAGACTGAACCTTCCTTCTTGAATTAATCTGAATATATGAAAGAAATGTTTTCTCACCATGTGATTGCATCTTATTTGAGATCATGTTAGTGCATCTTCCAAAACTGTTTCAAGCGCTACCACTGGGACATAGCTCATACTTTGGGAGAGCTTATCCACAGAATTTTGGTGGTAGGGAGAGCAAATGGAAAGAAAAGAAGATTCCAGATATTTAAGACCTACAGGGCCCAGCCCACACAATTGTTAAAACGTAGTATAAATTACTTATACTAAGAGTTAGAAAATGAGTCACGCCTTAAAGGAGACTGGGGTTGTTGAGACAGAGAGAAAAGCAGTTTATGCAAAGGAAACTGCTTTGACAAAAATATATTGCAGATGCCCCCAGAATGTTTGTTTTCTGGACCACTGAGGCAGTAGTCAAGAAGACCACAAATTGGACAGTAAGGAGAGAGTATTTGGAAAAAGCAAAAACCCATTTCATTAGAGAAGGTGTGAATTATCACTGATTCAACTGCATTCAGCATTATTTCCCTCTAAAATCTGTTGCCCCTCTCCTCGGTCTTTCAGGGAATGGCACTACTTCCTGGATGTGAATTTCTCTGATTGCAGAAATGGTTGTGTGTTTCTGCTGCAGTCAGTTTGTTGCTACTTTCCAGGCAGCTGCATGGATCTTATAACTGATCAGGTTCCTCTTGCTGAGTAATCTACTAAACACATTTGTGCTAAATTGATTTGTGATCCATCTTTAGCAAGTTTACAGGCCTTCATCAGATCCTTTCCTGTACTCATGCCACTTCTAGTTTTATCTTATTTTGTTACCATACTTTTCTATTTGCCTCTTTTTCTTTCAATCTTTTTAAAAAATTTTTTATATTGCTACTTAATCTTCTTAGTTATAATTCTTTATAAGCCACCTTCAACATTTTTGAAAAATTGTATGTTGGTATGTAAGATAAAGAAATAGACTGCAAATTCTGTTCAATTCCCCAAATCAGAATCTGTAGTCACTTTTGATATCAACTTTTTTCTATATACCCATATCTAATTAAATGATAAATGTCACCTATTTTATTCTAACACATTTCCAATTTGTCTATTCATATCAATCCATAGTTCCTGCTCTTATGCATTTAAATTTCTTTCTTTTGCTTTTTTTCTTCTGGTCACACCCATGGCATATGGGAGATCCCAGGCTGGGGATTGAATCCGAGCAGCCGCTGCAACCTGCACCACAGCTGCTGCCATGCAGGATCCTACTGGCATATGACCTAGAGGTTACATGATCAACAACGTAAGTGATTGGAACTTCTGGTCAAATGGGTAATCTGGCTTATTTATTATCAGGCTGCTTTTCATCTTTTGCATGAAGAATGAAAAATCTTAATGTCTGGCACACTGTAATCTGTAACTTCTTAAGAGAATCTGTTCAAAGTGAAAAAAAAAATTGTGGACCATCTAACCTAGTCTGGGAAGATATACCCAACCGATCTCAAAATATATAAAGGAGGGGTACCATGTCGAAGAACACTCAAAATTCCATGTTTTAAAATCCGCTGTTTTAAAATTCTGTGACATAATTTTTATAATGACTTATCAATTATTAACATTCAATTTCCACTCTGTTTTCTGACATGAAAGGCCAACTTTAAATTTTCTTGAGAGACTATATAGATTCTTAAACACAGCATTATCAGGAGCAAAAAAGGAGAACAGTAATTACTTGGAAAGAAGAAACTGCTCCTTCAACAAAGGAGCGGATGTTGGATTTAAGCGATGGACTCCATTTGAGAAAAGTGTACCCATTAAAAAATCAATACTTCTAGCTCTAGGGGGTCACAGCAAATGTTTTTAGATCCTGCCAAAAAAAAAAAAGGAAAAAAGAAAAAGGACTTGTGAGTATTTCACCTGGCAAACATTTTAGGCTGAAGATTTGTCAGACTTTCAAACTTAAAAAGATGAAAACACCTGTCTAGGTATTGATTGACAAAAGATTTACGGAATCAAAAATATCATAAAAATGGTAACTATAGATACAAGCTGCAAATGATTATCTATGTTAGAATTACTACCTAAGTCAAAAAGGAGGATGCATATTGTTTACTAATGTATTTTTTCTTTATATGCTAAAGACTAAGTAAGAAATTAAATGAACTTAAGTTTCCCTAATAAAAGTTGAAGTGCGCTCTTAACACTGATGGGCACCAATTTTACATTTTTGAGTTTTTTTGAAGAGGTTTGGAGAAATTTTAGTCTTGCCATTTTTTTTTTCCTGCACCCTCAGCATTAAAGTCTTGCTATTTCTGAGAGTATTATAAATTGCTATAGGTTTATCTATCATCCCAGTGGCATGTTTGATAATTCAGTTCAAAATCAATGACAGTTCACCATTCCCCACAGGGCTTCAGTGTTTCTGTTTGAAATCTACAGAAGGCTGAGCCAGGTACAAACAGTAAATTTTATTCTGGACCCCCAGCTGCGATAATTCTGCAGTAAACTAAGGAATGAAAAGTCCAATTCTTCTAAGGTGCAATCAGACTCTCCTGGCTTTAGAACCAGAGAATCATCAATGAAAATAACATATTTGGAATCAGTTAAATGTGTTCATTTTTTTCCCCTCAGTTCCTTGTATACCAACGGATCTATCCCTCACAATATAATAGAAGGGAGCCTTCTCCATTCTCCCACCACACTTATTTTATGAGTTACAGGAAAGAAAACCAAACAGAACACAGATGTGAACTCGGCTTAGAAAGTTGAGTCATGGAGGCAAGGCTGTGTGAGGGAATTACATGAAATTTCCTCTAGGGTGAGGGATTATTTTATTCTGATTGGCCACCTGCATGATTTATTTGTTTGTGAAATATGAAAGGGATTATTAGCAACACTAATGACATCTTTGGCTTGTTAAGTTAAAAAAAAAACTGAAAGGAACTCTGATGTTTTTATTATATGCAATAATTAGGCTGGCAAAGGGGAACAAAGGAAAGTGCTGGGTAGGTGTGGCTGTTTCAGTTACAGGCAGAGAGCCACCTTCAATCTGTGCATTTAATTTCCACTCTAAAATAACCTAAGAGATTCAGGGCTTTCAATTCTTTTTTTTCTTTTTTTCCATATCCCTTTCTAAATGCTTATAGACATCTCACAAATTTATATCCTTTCAAACATTTTTTTTTTTTTTTGTCTTGCAGGGAAATTTTTTTCTAAGCTGCTAGTAAATATTAGCTTGAATCCTAACATCAATTTGATTGTTGATGTGGGTCAATTTTATAAGTCACCTTTGTATTTCTCCTTGACTTTGCTTATCTTTCCTTGAGCTTTTCTCTCTAAATCACTCTTTCTTGGATTGCTTTCCAGTAAACAGAGCTGTGTATCATTTGGTTGATATAAAGGACTGCATTGTGAAGACAGCAACATGGCAGTTAGATACTGATTTGTTGTTACACTGGAACTTTGCTACCACATATTCCACTAATCTCAGACTTCTGGGCCATGATGAATTTCAAATTTGTAGATGCTGTTGTTTTGAACTATTCCAAAAGTTGTACTAATACGGGCCAAAGAGTCATATAAGGTAAATGCCCAGTGGGACCACAGAAATCATCCACTTCAATCCTTTAGTTCAGCAGCTGAAGAAATGAACCAAGAGATAATGAGTTATGTACCAAAGGATGCTCATTCACTAGGTAGCAATGACATCACTTGAAACTGGGTTTTATGACCTCCTCCACAGGGAGGAGTACCACAGATGGCTTTCCTTAAGCTAAATTTGGGCATGTGTTAGGAATTTTTATGCTTTCTTTATAGGGAACTATATCTAGTCACTTGTGATGGAACATGATGGAGGATAATGTGAGAAAAAGAATATATACACATATATGTATGACTGGGTCACTTTGCTGTACAGTAGAAATTGACAGAACACTGTAAATCAACTATAATGAAAAAAATAAAAATCATAAAATAAAAAAAGAAAAAGAGAGTTAATAACTAATTCGCTTTTAATAGTTTGTCCTTTATTAAAAGTAAAACAAATATAGGAGAATATATAGAAAATTAAATATTTTCATTCCTTTTGTGATATGGAAACTCTGTTGTATTTATGTCTAAGAACATTCTCAATTTAAAAATAATACTAGTTTTGGAGTTCCCTGGTGGTACCAGGGGTTAAAGATCTGACGTTTCACTGCTGTGGAGCGGGCTTGATCCCTGGTCTGGAAACGACTATATGCTGTGGTGTGGCCAAAAAAAATAATAATTTTGTATCTTGCTCAGTGTTTTATATAGATGTTCTCACTTAGATCCTAAAACTACCCTGTGAAGCAGGTATAAATATTGTCCTTATATTGAGCAAACTAGAGCTTGGAAAGGTTAACTGACGTGCTGAAGACCACACAGCTATTGAAATTGTGGATCCGCTTAAAAGAAGCAGACACTAAGTTGTTATGAATAACAGTCATAGTCCTTAGTTTGGGGACTGTTGCTCAGGGAGAAATTATTCAAAGGAATTACAATAAATTTATCTCTTGGATAATGCTTTTCACTGAGCTGTATTCAGTGTTATGGCCTAGGTTTATATATTGCAGAAACACTGTATGTACAGGGCAGTGTAAGTCCTGTGTAGTGTCTGTGAGAGCCACTGGCACAGAAGACATTGCAAATGATGTCTCCTAGCGTCCACGAACCACGCGGAGGCGTGGACGTAGACGCTGCTGTGTGACCATTACTCCCTTTACTGTTGCGAGGTTGTTGAGTATCTCATTTATACAATGAAGTGTCCCTTTTAGGAAAAACTTTTCTGAGACAAACGTTTCCTGAATACTAGGGAAAACTCTTTTTGACAAAAAGACTAACTTCACATTTGTCTCATGGAAAATTTAGATTAGTCTTCATTATTTGTGTTTTGACTGCTGTGAAGTTCAACTTCAGGACCACAGCTAGAACAATGACAGATCAAATTTTGTCTTAATCTTATTTTTCTATTCCGTCTTTATATTTTCTGGCAATATATATATGTGTATTTATATATATATATGTAAAACTGTTAACCTGAGTATAACAGTTTTATATACTTCTACTGCAGTAGAAGACTGGAAGTACAAGGCCAAGTTTTGCTTCAGATGGAGTACAGTCGTTCCTCAGTATCCATGGGGATTGGTTCTAGGGCCTGCCATGAATATCCAAATTTTGCTGATGCTCAGGTCCCATAGCTGTCCCTCCATATCTGCGGCTCCACATCTGCATATTTAACCAAATATGCAGATTGTATATTACTGTAGTATATATAAAAAAATCAGCATTTATGTGTACTCGTGTAGTTCAAGCCCATGCTGTTCAAGAGTGTACTGTATATAAAACTGGCTATACTTTTCAAAATTGTGCTGTGTAAATCTCATGCCAGCTGCTAACCATGACCATTTTCCCTCTAAGTTTCAATGACATAAAAAATAATGGCAAAAACTCATTCAAAAGTTGTAATTATATGATTACATCTTTAAAAAGCAATCATAATGGAAAGCAGTTTTAAAAAGAAATTATAATAAAAATGAGAAAATACTTAAAACTTAACAATGATGAAAGCATTATATATGAAAACATGGGGGTACAACTAAGATCAATCTGAATAAATAAACTTAAATGAAAACATTACCAAAAATTTTTAAAAATGAGCTAAGCATTTAGCATTTCCACTCAGTAAACTGGGGGGTGGGGGTGGAGAAAGAGTAAAACTAAAATCAATAGAAATGATGAAATAGTGAATGCAAAAACTCAAAATAACAAAACAGAAGCAAAAGAAAGCATTTCTATTTTGTTAAATGGAAATAATCATGGAACAAAATGACTCAGAGATATCTTGCTTAAGATGAAGAACAGAGAAGATTTCATTTAAAAAAAAAGAAGTACAAATAAACAAAGGAGTAGTAAGATGAAATGATTAATAATATAGACAATAGAGACTTTAAGGCCCAGGCACAGGGAAAAACTAAGACTCAGGCTATACTAGGAGTACAAAGACCCTTTCTTGTGACCATAATTAGGCTATCAGATATGGAGTAACAAAAGATGGTCGTCTACCACTGGGAGAGGCAAGACTGTGGAGAGACGTCCCCTCCCCTCACTGTGTTTCAGATGCACAGGGATGCATCAAAGTTGAGAGCAGGGCACAAATATTGAGAAAAACTCACCAGCACCCCAGCAGATACCCTCAGTACAAGACATTGTTACAGTAATGTAGAGTCTGTGGCGAATTGAAGATAACCGTAGAAGCAACAGAATCAAACTCAACTCATTTCATGACATCTACTTATTCCCCCAACACTAACATCCTGACAAAAAAGAGTACCCATTTATAAGCATAAGTGCCGCTTACTTCCGTCTCTATTGTTTTACCTATGATATCTGGCATCCAATTTTTTTAAAAAAAAAAGCTATGAGACACACCGAAAAGAAAGATAAAACAACCCATTGTGAAAAAATAAAGTAGTCAACAGAACCAGACTCAGAGGAGAACCACATACTGGCATTGTGAAACAGGGATTTTGAGTTAATATAACTAATGTGTTAAAATTTTTTGTTGAAAAATATGGACAATATGGGTATGAAATTTCATGATAAAAGAAGAAACTAAAAAAAGTAAAATGGAAATGAGAGAAATTAAAAACAGCCTTAGAGAGGAATAATTTCTTTAATAAATCGCTCAATGAACTGGTAATGGCTGAGGAAAAAATCTGAAAATTTTAGGAGAAGTTAGTAGAAATTACTCAACCTGAAAAAAAAATGTAAAAACAGTAAACATCACTCAAGAACTATGGGACAATATCAATGGTCTAATATACATGTAAATTGAACCTCAGAAGAAGAAGACAGAAAATAAGGCATAAAAAATAAGGGTATGGAGAAAAGGGAACACTCTTAACACTGTTGATGGGAATGTAAATTGGTGCAATCACTATGGAAAACAGTATGGAGATTCCTTAGAAAACTAAAAATAGAATTACCATATGATCCAGCAATCCCACTCCTGGTCATATATCCTGAGAAAACCATGATTCAAAAAGATACATGTATTCCAATGTTCATTGCAGCACTATATACAATAGCCAAGATGTGGAAACAGCCTGAATGACCATCGGCAGAGGAGTGGATAAAGAAGATGTGGTAAATATACACAATGGAATATTACTCAGCCATTAAAAGGAAAGAAACAACAGCATTTGCAGCAACATGGATGGACCTAGAAATCATCACACTAAGTGAAGTTAGTCAGACAGACACCAACATCATATGCAATCACTTACATGTGGAATCTAAAAAAAAGGACACAGTGAACATCTTTGCAGAACAGATACTGACTCACAGACTTTAAAAAGCTTATGGTTTCCAAAGGAGACAGTTTGGGGAATGGGGGGATGGGCTGGGGGTTTGGGATGTAAATGTTATAAAATCGGGTCATGATGATTATTGTACAATTATAAATGTAATAAAATTCATTGAGTAATTTAAAAAAGAAATATGTAAAGAGATAAAGGCCAAGAACTTTTCAAAAATGATAAAACATGACAAAAAACATATCCAAGAATCTCAAAGAAACCCTATTTGAAGATAGACTGCAATAAATTCAAGTTGTATACTGTAAACTCTAGGGCAATTGCTAAAAACAAAATTAGAGCAAGCAGTTTAACAATTAAAACAACTATGAGATAAAGTATAATTACATAAAATATTCAACAAATCAAAAGCAGACAGAAAAGCAAGACAAATGAAAGAAATAACAAGCCTTAAAAATGTTAAAGGGATTTTTTTTTAAGCTGAAATAAAAGGGCACTAATTAGTAACAGAAAAACATGAAAGCACAATTGACCCTTAAACAGCATGAGTTTGAACTGCATGGTCACACTTATACATGGATTTTTTCAATAAATGCATATTGTAATCTGCATGATTTACTGCTGGTTGAATTGTGGGTGCAAACCCCAGGATATCGAAGGGCAGACTGTAAAGTTCTGTGTGGATTTTCAAATATGTAGGGCGGTCGATGCCTATCACCTCTGTGGTGTTCAAGAGTGAACATCTAAATCTCACTCTTGGTAAAGGCAAATACAGAGCAAAATTCAAATAATCTAATGTTGTAAAGGTGGTTAGTTAATTATTTATAAAGCTAGTAAAAAGGTTAAAAGTCAAGAGAAAAAAACATAACTATAATCCTAATGGTTTGTTAATGGATACACAAGATAAAAAGATATAAACTGTGACACCAAAAACATAAAGCATCCATCGAGGAATAAAAACATAGAGCTTTAGAACAACTTAAAATAGACAGTTGTGGGTATGTTGCTTTACATAAACCTCATAGTAAATCAACACAAAAGATAAAGGGAAAGAAACAATAGAAAAATACTATTAAATATTATTAATAATTAAAATAACTTTTATTTTTTAATTTTATTATCTGTAAGAACCTAACTTTTGGGAATCCCCATCGTGTGTCAGTGGAAACAAATCCAACTGGTATCCATGAGGATGCAGGCGCGATCCCTGGCCTCCCTTAACGGGTCAGGGATCCAGCATTGCCGTGAGCTATGGTGTAGGTTGCAGACACTGCTCAGATCTGCCGATGCTGTGGCTGTGGTGTAGGCCAGCAGCTGTAGCTCTGATCTGACCCCTGGCCTGGGAACTTCTTTCCATAGGCCGCAGGTACAGCCCTAAAAAGAAAAAGAAAGAAAGGAAGAAAGGAAAAGAGAACAACCCAACTTTAAAATATAAAAACATAGGTAAGAATAAAGGAATGAAAAAATAAGATATGCCATGTAAAATTTAACCCAAAGAAGAATTTATAAGTTATATTAGTTTCAGACAGACTTCAGAATAAGGACTACTACCAAATATAAAGAGAAACATTACATAATGTTAATGATTATCATCACTAATAATAAAAGAGTTAATTTATTAAGAAAGTTTAATAATGCTAAGTATACATTTAACAGAACTTTAAAATACATGAAGCTAAACTGATAGAACTGAATATAGAAATCAACAAATCCACAACTATAGTTGGAAACTTCACATATATCTCTTAATAATTGATAGAATATATATACTGGAAATCAGTAAGGACATAGAAAAATTGAACTACCCAGTCAACCAGCTCATACTAATTGACATATATAGAATACTATACTGAATATTAGTGGTGAAAATAAGAAAACTTTAAGAAATCATTGTAATTACCACCAAAAAGATTTATTTCATTTCTAACCCAAAGAGATGCTATGATAAAGGAACAAGAAAGGGCACTTGGAACTTAAAAATAAGATAAATCCCAATTTTTTTATTCTGTGGATTTACAAAAGATGTTTTCATAAAAGTGTTACTTTAAAAATATAATTTTTCAGAGTTTACGTTGTGGCTCAGTGGAAACAAATCTGGCTAGTATCCATGGGAACACAGGTTCAATCCCTGGCCTCTCTCAGTGGGTTAAGGATCCAGCGTTGCCATGAGCTGTGGTGTAGGTCGCAGACACGGCTCAGATCTGGAGTTGCTGTGGCCATGGTGTATCTAGCAGCTGTAGTTCCGATCTGACCCTTAGCCTTTTTTTTTGTTTTTTAATTCAAAATCGTTTCAATTATCCTTATGAGAGTTGGTGTGTATTTTCTCTCCAACAAACAAAAGATAAGCATTGTCCTTTTAGAAATTGCTGTAGGTGTTGAGTGTACAGCCCACCTGTTCTCTTTTGTTCTCAGCTTCTGCTTTGGCTTTGCAAGAACTTCTTTCAGTTGTGGCAACTGCCTCAGCTCAGGGCGCTATCGATTAGCTGGTGTACACTGAGTGCTAGTGCTCTGTGGATTGTCTCCTCCTGGCTAGCTCAGCCCCATTAAAAACAACTGATACTGCATGTTTGAAGAACATACTAGAAAATGCCTCACTTCTGGAAATTTTGTGACATCATGCTCACAGGGAAAACTTTGTTGACCCTAATAAAGGGCAAACCCAGAGCTGAAAAGTGGTATGTTTTATTTTATTATTTTTATTTTTATTTGCTTTTTAGGGCCACACATGCTTCATGTGGAAGTTCCCAGGCTAGGGGTCAAATTGGAGCTGCAGCCACCGGCCTATACCACAGCCACAGCAACACCAGATCTGAGCTATGTCTGCAACCTGCGCAGTAGCTCACAGCAATGCAGGATCCTTAACCTCTGAGCCGGGGACTGAACCTGCGTCCTCAGGGATGCTACTCGGATTTGTTACAGCTGAGCCACAATGGGAACTCTAAAAGTGATGTGTTTTAAAGATACTTGGAAGCACGCAGGCCTCCATTCTAATGTCTGATTACCCTCTGAGGTATTCTGATATTGAATTCAGAGTGTAATAGAACTTATAGAGCATGTTCTTAATCCTATTTCTGTGACCGATTACCCACGTCCTTGTTTTATTGGGCATTGGATCCTGCTCCTGAGCTCTATCCGGTGCTTGTCAGCTGTCTCCGTTTGCAGGCACTTTAATCCCTCTGAAATTTGCCACCTTCTCCTTTATTTATTCCCAATCTTAGTGAGTGTGCCGTGACTTACATGGTACTCATTCCATTCCCTAGTGCTTCTTTGCTGCCTGACAGAACTGTCCATGAAATCTTTACAAAATGTAGATGCTTAGTTCCTATCCAGGCCTACTGAATCAGAATCTCCAGGAATCATATTAGGATGTGTCATTTTGAAGACCACAGCAGTAATGATGCTAGGGAGTTAAGTTTGAGAACCAGTGTATGCCTCTTATCTCTTCTCCCATTTCCTCAGTCATTGCATTTAAACCCTGAACACGTCTTCCTGAGATCATTGCTGTAGTTTTCAACTGCATTTCATGTATCCTCTTTCAATCCCTTTAATACACTCATTATTATTTTAAAAAATTAACACATGTAAATTGAGGACCTTGATTGGCAGTGAATTTTCCACCACCATGCTGCTAGAATCATTTTTCTAAAACATAGGTCTGTTGCTTAAAATCCTGTAATAGTTTTTCCTTCACCCTCAGGGTAAATTCCAAAGTCATTAATAGAGCATTGATCTTGCCCTATGTCTTCCACCAACCCACATCTATTCAGTGCCTTGGCCGTGGTATTTGCTGTTTTCTGAAGAGCTAAAAATTTGATGGGATTGTGTAATTTAATGTTTAAGCGCCCATATACAGAATCACTGAGTCGGGTATCAAAACAGGCCTTTGGTGCTTATAGTCTATGTGTCCATAGCAAGATGCTTCATTTTTTAAGTATCAGTTTTCTTCTCTGCAAAATAGACATGATAATGACTGCTTCATATGGATGTGGGGATGAATAAATTAAATAATTTATGTAAAGTGCAGAGCACAGAGTAAGTACCCAGTTTGGGTGGCTATTACAAATGGCTGTTATTTGCGCATGCTGTTTTATTCTTTGCATGTTATTCTTTCACTCATTTTCACCTGAATTATATGTACTCTATATTTTAAACTTAATGTGTCATACTATTCTTCAGGAAAACTTCCCTTAAAACTACTCCTCCCAGAAACCTTGATTCTTCTGTCTCGGGAGTCAAGAAACTAAGACAAAGAAACTCCAGACTACAGGGGAGTTCCTATCGAGGCTCAGTGGTTAGCAAACCTGACTACTATCCATGAGGGTGCGGGTTTGATCCCTGGCCTCGCTCAGTGGGTTAAGGATCCGGTGTTGTTGTGAGCTGTGGTGTAGGTCACAGATGTGGCTTGGATCCCAAGTTGCTATGGCTGTGGCATAGCCTGTCAGCTGCAGTTCCAACTGGACTGCTAGCTTGGGAACCTCCTTATGCCACAGGTGTGGCTCTAAAAACAAAAAGACCAAAAAAAAAAGAAAAAAAAACTCCAGCCTGCAGATGAATCTGGCCTACTATTTATGTTTATATTATTGGTGAAACAAGTGCTTTAGCGCAACAGCAGAATCCAGTATTTACAATAGGAATCACAAAACCAAAAATATTAACTATCTTATCCTTTTCAGAAAAAGTCCATGGATCTCTGCTCCATTGTATCACAGCAGCTTTCCTTTTGTTTTGCTGTCTCCTGTCTCCCTACAACCCAGTTTACCTCTTTTAGGTAAGAAACAGTTTTTATCCTTTCTTCAGTACATAGCACATTGTCTGGCAGACAGTAAATTCTCATCATATCTTTATTTCGTGCACTAAGATTTATCTTCCTAAAGGGTTTTTTGTTGTTGTTGTTAAAATGGCAACATTGTATAACTAAACATTCTGTGTGAAGTCAGAGTGATAAGTTCTTAATTTTAATTAGGTGCTACCTATGTGTCAATTTTATAATCCCTAATATATATTATCTCACAAAATAGCCTTATGAAATAAATAGTATCATTATTTCCTTTTTACACATAAGAAATCAGAGGTACAAAGAACTCAAGAGAGCTTGACCAAGCTTCAAAATTAGGAAGTGATAAAGGCAGATATTTTGGCTCAGGGCCCTCTGAATTACTAAGGTATAAAGCCTTCTTATAATAAAACTATGGAGAGAGGTGAAATAAAATAAGGTTTTTGTTTTGATAAGCATTATTTTAAACAACAAAGTTTTAAAGTAAGTTCTAAATAAAATTTAGACTAGTTCCTTCTGGACAATCCTTTGCTGCAAATGCAGCAGAAACATGCTAGTCAGGTCATAGTGTATGCCTGAAACTCAATTATCTGTTCTTGTTGTCACTTTTGTCAGGAAAATGCTGGAAAACATTCAAAGGACCTTATTACTTCTCTATTATATAACATATCTTAAAAGCTAGACTATTGATTATGCTTACAATTAAAATTGAATAGCAAGAATAAATGATAAATACAACCCTTTAGAAATAGGATTCTGTCAGCCCCCAGAACACATCTGACATTTTGTCACATTTAGATGAAATATAAAGAAAGAAACATTACTAAATAGAAACCTTCAAGAGTGATGTAAAAATTAATAAATAATTGAAGTGCTATAGTAGAGAAAAATTCAATTACATTCAAGTACATTGAAAGCATTTGCTTAGACTGATAAAATATGACAAAAGTAAATAAGATCTTTAAACAGAGACAAATTGAGATTACGTGCTGATTTAATCTCAGGTTTTGGCAATATATATCAAGCTGCTTTAAGTTTACTACATAATTCCACTGTTAATATTTTAGCTGGAATTCTGTTAAACTCATTTTTCAAGCAGTCATCATCATTATTACAACTTTTCTATAGGATAGGTCTGTCTATATTCAAAAAAGTGATTATACTATTTTCACCCTTTGCAATCAAATTGTGAAGATAAAATAAAAACTGTAAAGATACATCAAGTATTTATAGCAATAAGTAATTTCTCAGGGGAATTCCCATGGTTAACGAACCTGACTAGTATCCATGAGGACACAGGTTTGATCCCTGGCCTTGCTTAATGGGTTAAGGATCTGGTGTTGCCGTGAGCTGTGGTGTAGTTTTCAGATGTGGCTCAGATCTGGTGTCATTGTGGCTGTGGTATAGGTGGGCAGCAACAGTTCAGATTCGACCCCTAGCCTGGGAACCTCCATATGCCGTGGGTACATCCCTAAAATACAAAAAAAAAAAGAAAAAAGTTTCCGAGGAAAGCTAAGCCTTTCTGTATGTTAAGTAGAAATTATTAAATAGAAATTATGATTTAATTTTTCATTAGCAAATAATGGATAAAGTTGGTGGGTCTTTAGTTGTGCAGAAAATACAGTCATTTCTAAATGCTTCAACAAATATTCAATCGACTTGTCTCATACAAGTGGGATGGGAAAATATCAAAGTTGGCCTTTTGGTCCTGTCTGATGCCTCCCCTTGATTCTGTGCAGATAAAATATATCTCTTAATAAAAGTATGTCAATGTAGGAAAGAAATTCTCATTCTCTCCAAAAAGAATAGGAGTCAAGAAACACATTTTAAAAAAGGAAAAATATTTTCTTTTCAAAGAAATGAAAATAAGCTTTGTATTTATTTAGAATTTCCTCTCTCTCTCAAGATCAACTCCTTCCTTTTAAAATAGGAATTGCTAAAGAAAAAAATAATATTCCGTCAGAAAAGAAGTTGGGTCTATGTACATTCCTATGTCATTAGTGAATGAATACATTTTTCTACCTTCCTTTCTATCCTGTATGCCTTTTTTTTTTTTCCTTGTGTGTGGCACTGAAAAGGTAAAGTAATAAAGTTACAGAGTGTTTTGTTAGCACCATCAATGTTCTGGAATATATATATGTCTTAAATTATTATATAATATTGTAACATATAAATTCATAAATACAATTTTATATAAATAATCTACCCAATAGCTGAATATAAATTATTTTCATGTGTACATGGAATAGTCATCAAGATAAACCATAATCAGGCTCAAACATAAAACAAGTCACAGCAACTTTAAAAAGAATGAAATCATAGGGTATTTTTTGCATGATGATTTTAAGTTAAAAATCAGCAACAGAAGGCTTCCTAGAAAACCTAAAATACTTAGAGATTAAACAGAACATTTCTAAATAATTTGTTGATCAAAGAAATCAAGGAGGAAATTAGAATATATCTTAAAATAACTAAACAAAAATATAACACGAATATCTATGAGATGCAGTTAAAAAGTGATTAGAGAGCAATGTGTAATGCTGACATTGTAAAAAAGAAAGCTCTAAAATGAATTATCTAAGCTTCTACTTTAAGAATCTAAAAAAAGAAAGCTGAAAACAAAATAGAGGAGAGATAAACAACTAAAAAAAGGCAAAACCACATGTTGGTTCTTTGAAAATACAGATGAACTTGGTAAAGCCTTACTAGATTGATGAAGGAAAAAAAAGGAAAGAGAACACAAATTACCAGCTGAGGAACGCAAGAGGAGTTATCGCTACAGATCATACAGACATTAGAAAGACAATAAGGAAAAAACCATAAACAACTTTATACCAACAAACTCAACAACCGAGATGAATAAAAAAATACTGATAAAATTACCAAAACTGCCTCAAAAAGAAATTGAAAATCTGAATAGGCTCATCTCTGGTGAAGAAACGGAGTGTGATATAAAAGCTTCTACACAAAAAGCTGTCAGCCCAGGGGATTTATTGGTTTATAATATCAAATCTTTAAGAAATAAAGAATATCAGTACTAATTTTTTTCAGAATATAGAGGATGCATTGCCCTGATACCAAAATTAAATATAACAAAGGGCAGAGAAAGAGAAAAAGAATAGCAAACCAATATATATTACATCAACAACAAGAAAAAAACTTAGCAATCACATTCAGCAGTATTTTTAAAATATGAGGAATCTTGACAAAGTAGAATTAATCTCAGAAGTGGTGTTCTGCTTTTTTTTTTTTTTTTTGTCTTTTTAGGGTTGCACCTGCAGCATATGGAGGTTCCCAGGTTAGGGGTAGAATTGGAGCTGGAGCCATTGGCCTACGCCACAGCCACAAAAACAGCAGGTCCGAGCCTCATCTGTAGCCTACACCACAGCTCACAGCACCTCTGTGAGCAACTCTACTAAGTGAGGCGAGGGATCGAACCTGTATCCTCATGGATATTAGTCAGATTCATTTCTGCTGAGCTACGATGGGCACTCCAGAAATGGGGTTTATCCCAAGGTTGGGTTTAGCATTTAAACATCATTAATAATTCAGCATTTTAACAGAGTAAGAAGAAAACAACTACAATTATCTCAATAGACATAGAAAATCATTTAACAAAAATCCATGTCGGGAGTTCCCGTTGTGACTCAGTGGTTAACGAATCTGACTAGGAACCATGAGGTTGCAGGTTCAATCCCTGGCCTTGCTCAGTGGGTTAAGGATCCGGCGTTGCCGTGAGCTGTGGTGTAGGTTGCAGACGCGGCTCGGATCCCGCATTGCTGTGGCTGTGGCGAAGGCCAGCAGTTGCAGCTCCTGTTAGACCCCTAGCCTGGGAACCTCTATATGCCGCGGATGCGGCCTTAGATAAGGCAGAAAGACAAAAAAAAAAAAAAAAAAATTGGTGTCCATTGCTGATGACCTTTTGAAAAGAAAAGGACAAGGGGGAACCTCTTTAATTGGATATGCATTTTATGTAAAATCTTTCTCTAACCTCATAATTAATAGTGAAACACTGGATGTTTTCCTCTTAATATTAGGAACAAAGAAGTCCTGTCTAGTGTATTATGCAAGAATACAAAAAAAAAAGAGGCTTACAAATTGAAAAGGAAGGTGCAGAAATCTCTTTACCCTTGTACGGTCACAGTACCCTAAGCCTAATATGCAAAACGCATTGCATTTCTGTATTACTAATCAAAAATTGGAAATTGAAATGTTAAAAAGTACCATTTACAAGATCATCAAATCATGTAAATATCTTCTGGGGACCAATACAGACAAGATTTACACAATGACAGCTGTAAAACATAGCTAAGAAAAGGATGAAATTAATGAAGACGTATTCATAGATTGGAAGACTCAATATTTTAAAATGTCAGGTCTGTCCAAATTGACCAAGAGATTTAACATGATCTTGATGAAAATTCAAGCCTTCAGGGTGATCTGAATGGGAAACACTGTGTTTGAGAATCAGGAATTGAGAGAAGCGTTTTTAATGTATACTATTCTAAACGTTCTGACTTTGAACCATTCAAAATAAATACAACTAAAAAGCAATATAAATGTTAACAATGAGAATACCATTGGTATAGGAGTGGACGTAATAGACAAAAAATGGATTTGTGTTAAGGAACAGATTCATACATTTTTGCAAATGGATGTTACAGTAAAGGTTATCCAAATCAGAAAGAAAGAACTGGCAATTTCATAAACAATGTTAGGTAATTTAAAAAGCCAGACCTAAATTATGAGTGAAGTGTTCAAATCAAGTATGTTTCAGAAAAAAGCAACCTCAAACTGGTTTCAGAGAATTTACTGGCTCACCAAGTAAACGTTTATGAGAGGACTGGGTTCACATGTGGCTTGATGCCAAAATGCATACCGAATTACCACGACCTGGGTTCTTTTGTAGTTTTGTTCTGCTTTTTCCTGTGTGTTGGCTTTATTCTCAGACAAGGTCTTTGCCCAAGCTACAGCAGCTCTAGACATCATATTTCTCTCTCTTCATCTCCAATGAAGAGTCTTATAATTACAAAATAAGTTGCATTTCATCCATCAATTGTAATTTGTGACATTAATAGACTAAAGAGAAGAATTATGTAATTTGCGCAGTCTAGGCTAGAAAGGCATTCAATAAAAGGCAAGCTCTATTTTTCACAAAAGACAGTAGCAAATGAGGAATAAAAGAGAACTATCTTTAACCTAGTAAAATATACACCAAAACCTACAGTAAACCTGGTTAAGTAATGAAAAACTTTTAATGCATTCCCTGTAAGATAGGAACTAGATGATAAGATCCACTAACACTTAATTTTAACATACTATTGGAAGTTCTGGCAAAGACTTTAAAGAAAGAAAAATAAATAAATAATATAAGCTTTAGAAGGTAAAACATAAGCCTGCCATAATTTGCAGATAATGTGAACATCTGCATGTGAGAGATTTGGTTCTTTACACCAAGCATAAAAATTAAACTATGAGGATAATGTCCATGAAAGTAACAAAGACAATAAAATGCCTAGGAATTTCTTTAAGAGAACCCACAAGACTTTTAAGGACAAAACTTAAAGCTCTAAGTCACAAAGATGACCTGAAAGAAGAGAGAGGCATTCCATGCTCCTGGATGATGTGTGGCAATACTGTAAAAAGTCACTACTCTGTTAATTAACATAAATATTCAAAGAAACTGCAAACAATTTTTTTGGTATTTTTTTGAGGAATAACTTTGAAAAAAAGAAAAGTCAATCTTTTAAAAAAATTTTTTTGGTGTTTTTTTTTTTTTGCTTTTTTTTAAGGGCTGCACCACAGCATATGGAAGTTCCAAGACTAGGGGTTGAATCAGAAATGGCTGCTGGCCTACGCAACAGCAAAATGGGATCTGAGCTGTGTCTGCGACCTATACCACTGCTCAGGGCAATGGTGGATCCTTAACCCACTGAGCGAGGTCAGAGACCAAACCTGCATCTTCATGGATCCTGCTCGGTTTCGTTATTGCTGAGCCACAACAGGAACTCCAAAAAAGTCAATCTTTAAAAATAAAAGAGAGGAACTTACTCTGACAGATATTTTAAGATAGTCTATAAGGTATAATAATAAGTGAAACACGTTATTGGGGCAATAACAGATAAATGAACCAATGACTACTCCAATGAGGCCAGATGGATCCATATCTGATGAGAACTTTATATACAATAAAGGTAGTCCTACAAATCACTGAAGAAATCGGTCAAGACCAAATATTGTAGAGAATTTGTTTCAATGGGAATTTTTATACTAGAGGGAGTGTAAGTTGCAACAACCACTTTGGAATGTAATTTGGAATGAACATCCTCATCCACTATGATACAACCACCTTCGTACAGGTTCTCTGAGAGTCTTGCACAATTCATTGTAGAAAGAATATGGAAGCACCGCAAACGTCCATCACTGGGAGAATGCATTTAAAAAGCATGTCGATTCAAGTTGCAGTCACAAGACAGTATACATAACCATACAATGAATGGAACAGGTGAATTTAGGAAAGTTAATGTTGAATGAAAAAGCAAGTCCCAGAAATCTATGTAATGTGTCATATCACATTTATGATAACACAAAACTACACAATATATTGCTTAGAGGTGTGTTTGTGTGTGTGTGTGTGTATATTTGGCCATGCACACACATGTGTGTGAGTGCAGGCGCTCACACACATGCACATGCATCAAAACACGTTAAAAAAGACCAAAAGGGGTGTTCTCTGGAACTTCTAGCCTGCCTTAGCCACTCCAGGGAAGCCCCTCGGCAGAGAACTGCAGACACTGGCAGTAAGATTCCATCTGCTTTGCAGGAAGGATGAGTGCCAGGAGGATGTAGGTGGAGGCAACTACAGTGCTGGCTACACAAAGAAACAAAAATTGAGGAGAGCAATTGCTTCTAGAGTGGGAATAGGTACGCTACAAAAACTGAAAGCATGCAATTGTCCTTCAGTGGGTGCGCGGTTAAACAGGGTTGTACCCATACAAAGGAATTCTACTCAGCAACCTTAATGAACTACTGCTTCACCTAACAACATGGATGTTTATAGATAAAGACTGATTTACTTTTGCTGTAATCAGGATGACTTTTATGTCTTTTATTGACTATTTCATAGGCAAGAACCTCCAGCACAATGCTTAGTAGGGGTGAGAGCAGAAATTCTTCCCTCATTACATGTCCAAGGGGAAAAGAACTCAGTCTTTAGCTATTAAGTATGATGTTATCTGTAGGTTTTTTAAAGTAGCTGTCTTTGTCTGCTCACACCACCATAACTAAATACCACAGATGAGGTGGCTCTCTTTTTTCCTTCTTTTGGATCGAATATTTTTATTTCCTCTTCTTTGTTACTTATTAATTTTAACACTTTTATTATTTTAGCGTTTGATTCAGCATTAATGGAGTGTATCTTTAACTCATCTACCTCTAAGTAATATTCCACTTTACCTCGAGCATGTGTTCCTTACAATAATATCTCTTCATTTTTCCCTTCCAGCTTTGTGTTGTTGTTCATTTACTTCTACACATTATAAACCCCAACACACAAAGAACTGTTGCCCTCCTATGCTGCTGTTTGTCGTAATAGGATACTACGCTTGTGGCAAAACTATTCTCTTTTCCCATAGATGAAAAAAAGTGGTCTCTCTCTGCCTATAATTGGAGACATCCAAGTGGAAGAGAACAAACTAAAGACTCTTAATACCCTTAGTAAACTGTCCTCTTTTTTGAAATAGTGTTTTTTAACTTGAACTTTGTTTTGCCAATCTTCAGCCAAGGTTCTTTTCTTTGGATGATGATAAGCAATAATTGCACTAGCATCCAGTAATATTGTGGGGAAAAAAACACATATAAATGATTTATGGTATACAAGTCATTTTATATGCTAATATTGATAATTAATAGACAATCACTGCTTATGAACACATATAAATATGATCCTTATAATTCAGTATTCAGATTTCAACACTGTGTAACACTTAACATGTCAACTATTTTGCATGTTAATATAGTGTACAAAATGTTTATAAAAGTTGCAGGCACATCAGAATTGCTTGGTTCAGATGCTTGATAAATTGGTTTATGGCTTCTGAGGAAAAGTATATGGTCATAGGCAAGTATATAGCAGATTCTCAAGTAATGAATCATTGGGTTCATTAATCATTATATGATGAAACCAAATACATTGATAAGTAAATAAATCATTTCAATATTTTAGTGACTAGTAAGATCTAATGGAATGGAATATGTTTTACCATATACAGGAATATTAACAATAAAAATACAAGTTATTACAGAAAACTCTAAAATTTGATGGAAAGATGTATAATATAGTCTGAATAAAGACGGAAACATTTTATGTTCTAGTATTTGATATAATGGCCTTAAAATATCAGTCCTTTCCAAATTTACATGGTATATTTAATTCAATTAAATTACATAAGATGTAATTCTTTTTTTTTTTTCCTTTCTGTCATTTTAGGGCCGCACCCATGGCATGTGGAGGTTTCCAGGCTAGGGGTCTAATGAGATCTGAAGCCACAGCAACGCAGGATCCGAGCCGCGTCTGCAACCTACACCACAGCTCACGGCAATGCCGGATCATTAACCCACTGAGCAAGGCCAGGGATGGAACCAGCAACCTCATGGTTCCTAGTCGGATTCGTTAACCGCTGTGCCACGACAGGAACTCCCATAAGATGTAATTCTTGACAAACGTTTTTGACCTGGAAAAAAAAATTATTCTAAGGTTCATAGGAAAGAATAGATGTGTGAGAATTTTCAAAGAAATTGCCTTATTAGAGAATAAATCTTATTAAAAAGCAGTGATGATCAAAAAATATAGTAGTAAACAAATAGTACACAGCAATATCATTGAAAGAGAAGTTCTAATTTTTATGTGTTTAAAAAATTCAGTTACACATTTTTAAAATTCATATGAGAAAGGAGAAAGAAAGCATTTTAAAATTATTTTTGTACGACAGCTGGCTCTCAACTTAGAAGAAAATAAATGTATAAACTTATTTTATAGTATACATAAAAATAAATTCCAGAATTAAATATTAAAAACAGAATAAAGTAATAAAGTATGAAAAATAAGGTAAGTATATTTGTAATGTGAGTAAGGAAGATCTTTCTAAGCATTTGGAGGAAATCAGGAGCCATAGAGAAAAGCAATACCTAATTTTAATGTATAGAAATGAAAATTTCAGTATGACAAGAAATCATTATAAAAGTTTTTTTAAAAAAGAGCCAGGGAGTTCCCATCGTGGCTCAGTGGTTAACGAACCCAACTAGCACCCATGAGGACATGTATTTGATCCCTGGCCTCACTCAGTGGATTAAGGATCTGGTGTTGCCATGAGCTGTGGGGTAGGTCACAGATGTAGCTTAGATCCTGCATTGCTGAGGCTCTGGCATAGGCTGGCGGCTACAGCTCTGATTGGACCCCTAGCCTGGGAACCTCCATATGCCACAGGTGCAGCCCTTAAAAAAACAAACAAAAAAAGGGGGGCAGGAAAAAGGAGAAGCACAAAAGGGATGAAATATGATGAAATATTACTATTTTTAAAATTAATTTTAAGAGCAATAGGATAAAAATGGACAATGATTATGAATAAATAATTGATTTATTTGATGAACCAGGGAACAAGGAAATATAAATGGCCAATCAACATGCAAAATGCTCCAACTGTTAGTGTCAAGAGAGGTAAAACAGAAACCACTGTAGGTATTTCTAGAAGGAAGAGATTTATTTTGGTAAATTAAGTGCTTACATACTTAATGAAATAGCGTGAAAAAGGTCAGGAAAAGTCACTCTGGCTCTGAGCTTAATCACTAGGCTTCAGAAACCTAGAAAGCTGCCACTGTCACCAAGGCCAGGAAGCATAGTAACCTATGTCCTTGGTAATCGCAGAGGCCATGGGCATAGGTGGGGGATTTGCACCACGGCTAAGGCTCACGCGTTCACCTACCACTGGCAGAGGGAAAAACAATGTCTGCCTGACAGAGTTTTAACTGGGATGCCTCTGGCAAGGGATTGTGAAAAACATAATTCTCAGAATTCTGGTCGGTCCAGTGTAACAGGGAGGAAACAGAGATGCTTAACTTTACAAATGCAGGATGAATCTGCATAGCCAAATGGGTGAGATATTTAAATGGTTACTTTATAAATTCTTTTAAAAACTTTATTGGGACTGTAATGACTTGGTTGTTTTTTGTGTGTAGTATGCCAGTGTTCATTCACTCAATGCCCTGACTGATGGCATAATCAAAGAAACAACAGGCAAAAAATACTTACAAAATAACTTTTTTCCTTACTTGCCTTTCTTGAAAACTGAAAAGAGTATGCATAGATCAAAATTACACCCTTTAAATGTCTATTGACTGATGAATGGATTAAGAAGATGTGGTATATATACACAATGGAATACTACTCAGTCATAAAAAAGAACAAAATAATGCCGTCTGTAGCAACATAGACGGAACTAGAGATTCTCATACTAAGTGAACCAACTCAGAAAGAGAAAGACAAATACCATATGATTTCACTTATATGGGGAATCTAAAATATGGCACAAATGAACCTTTTACAGAATAGAAACAAACTCATGGACATAGAGAACTCATGGGCTTGTGGTTGCCGGGGGGGGAGGGGGACTGGGAGTTTGGGATGAGTAGATGCAAACTATTGCATATGGAGTAGATAAGCAACGAGGTCCTACTATATAACACAGGGAACTATAACCAATCACTTGTGATGGAATGTGATGGAAGATAATATGAGAAAAAGAGTGTATTATATATATATGTATAACTGGGTCACTTTGCAATACAATAGAAATTGACAGAACATTGTAAATCAACTATAAAAAATTTTTTTAAAGTTACATTCCTTAAGATCTCTTATGCTCCATTTCCCCACAGACAGATGATTCCATGCTTCTTTCTTTTAAACTCTTCCAAACAAAGCCTATGTGCAAAAATCTTGATTTTTTTAGTCGACTATCCATGCCACACCACAGTTTTGTATGACCAACCTCTAAGAACCAATCTTTCAAGTGGTGGCTTGCATCTATGAGTGTAGCTTATTTAATAATAGTTCCAAAACATTCATTCTTTACTCCCAACTATTATGTTGGAGGTGTATATTTTCCTGACATGTTGAAGTTGTGTTTGGCCATGTGACTTGCTTTGGCCAATGGAATCTGTGATATATCTAGGACTTAGGAGGCATCCCAGTGTCTCCGTGTGTGCTTTGGGGTACTTCCATCCTTGATCATAAAAAAAACATGACCGTGACACCTGCTGCCCTTCAGTCTGGATCCCAACTGACCCACAGTCCTGCTATGTTGAAGGTATTTTTCTAATTGCTTTACAAGAATTAAACAAATTCTATTCTCATAACAATCCTTTGAATCGGTGAGATCGTTGCCTCTATGTTACAGATGAAGAAGCTGAAGCAAAAAAACAAGTAAATTACCCAAAGTTTTAGCAGTAGATGAGATTTAAATATGCTCTAGCTTTAGATACTGTTCCTTGACTACACGACATATTTATTTTAATACTGCTTTCTTTTTCCAAAATGTTATAAAAATATTCTGTATTTTATTCTAAAATATTTTTAAAAGTTTTATCTTCCAGTTTTAAATCTTTTGGCCATCTAAGAATAATTTGTTATGGGATGGTATAGAATTCTCTTTTAACATGGAAGGCTAAATTCTCTCAGTACCAGGTACTTACTTTTTCTATAGAAGGCAATCAAATATATCTCTGTAGAATTAAAATAATTTTTCTTTTGATGTTTGCGTTTTATTTAAGGCCATCATTTATAATTTGAATTAAAACACATTGGCAGCTGTCCACTGTTGATTCTCTAGGGCACCATTGTCCCAACATATACTCACATAAGTAAATAAATGGGTAAGAATGTTTATAATAAAGAAACAGAAATATATCAATACTTGATGCAGAAAAAATTGTTTCAGTTTTATTGCCTATAAGCTACCCAGTAATCTCCATCTTCAAATTCATCATAAAAAGCAAACCACAGATTTTTTTCCTGCATAGCTAAAAGAATCCTAACAAGAGGAATTGATGAGTAAATACATCCCTAAGTTATGATCAAAGCTTGCTAAGAACTTGGAATGAAGTAGAGGAGGTAGAAGAGAGTAAGTGAAATTGCTGACATAACCAGTGTACTTTACAAAACCCACTTACTAAAAGTTTCTACTTACCTATTACTTTTGGATGACAATGTAAAAGAAAAGTATGATATATAATAGATCAGAGTGAGCTCATGTGTCACTATGTCTTAAAAATACATTAAGCTAAAACTAGATTCTAATGAGGAAAAATTATAGATCTTTTACACTTACTATCACTTTTTCAATATGTGAAGAATGAAAAAGAGCTTAAATATAATTTAAGTAATTTTTAAAAATCTTATTTTAAGAAGTACTTTATATGCAACATATTAATGATTTTCATTGTCTGCTATATATAAAAGATTAATGGAATTGTTCATGGAATATGCAAGACTTGAGGAACATAGCTTTATAATGAAAGTATAAACCCAGCACTCTTTATGGATTATTTATTTTTTGAGCTTCTCATAGAATTTATATAAAGTTATATATTTAAGGAACTATGCAATTATTTCTAAATTTTGGCTCATCACTTGGTAATAATCCAGCTCAATATTTTCATCTCCATTTAATAGGAAGAAAATGTGAGGTTGGAGAGTAAATGAAGTACTTCTCACACAAAGTTAGAAGATGTGATAAATTTATTATTTTTAGATTTCTTAAGCTAAGCTAAGAACTTTCTTCGCTGAATTATAATTTACTGGAATATAATGTACACTTTCTACTAAAGTCTGAGTGTTTCTAACATTGGCACAGCATGGTCTCAAAAAAAAAGATGCGTTTTAGTAGGAAATGTTAGTAAGTGAAGGCCGAATTATGCCTTTCAATTTTTATATTTGTGCATGTGTGTTTTTGTGTGTGTGTGTGTGTGTGTGTGTGTGTGTTACATAAACCACCCATTCCAAGGATGCTTCCTCTCATTGCCCCATCAACAGCACTATTTCTAACATGACCGTGTGTTTCAGAACACGAGGCAGAACATAATGTACAACCCATCATCTACTATTTCCAGCATTTGTCTCCTGGAAATTGTACTCTCTTAATATATGGACAAATGCAGCAGATACTAGTGCAGCAAGGGCACAAAGGGAAAGAGATTAATGTCGATGTCCCAAAGGCATGAAGACTAGGGCAGGACACTGACATTTATGCACGAAGTGTCATCTGATGTTCTGATCAGCATGACCTCTGTAACCAAATGGTAAATGCTGTCTCTAGAGATCATTCCAAGTCTTTATAACTTCTTTTGGCCAGTGATAACTTCTCTGGTTCAGAAATATAGAGCATACATACTGCTAGTTTATTCTTACAAAAACAAAATCTCCAGTGAAAATGCTGCTAGTAAAAACAAAAATTTCCAAAGAAGGTCTGTTTTTACTCTGTCAAGCATACTTGCAAAGTTTCTTTCTCTCTCTCTCCGAGTGTGTGTGTGTATGTGTCTTTAAGGACATTCCTCTGGAAAGTCAAGGAAGGTGTCACAGGTCCCGCAGTCTGCTGCTTAAATAGTCTCTGTCCTACGTTTTTGTCATTGGAAATTTTGCTAAGGGCTGCATGCAGTCTAATTTCTTGAAACTAGATCTATGGTGAAGTGCATCAGTGAACAGGCGGAATGTAAGGGGCTCTACGGATACTGTAGCTACCTTGTCTGACAGAAAACTTGGTACCTAGATCTCTCTTCTATTTGAAAATGAGTCACGAGGAAACAACAGAAAAACAATAACAATATGGAGTCATTGAAAAATATTTTGATGCCAAGAGAAAGGTAGAATCACTGAAAGCACACCAACTTTGAAGATGACTTAACATAGCAAACAGAAGAAAATTTTAGACACACGCTTCTTATCTTCTGTGAACTCAAATAGGCATGTCCACAACGTACCATGAGCAAGGGACAGTTGAAGATAATGACAGAAATGAAAAGGGAATAAGACTGAATGAGAAAATAATGCATAATAATGCAAGGAAATGAGAAGAGGTTAACAGAATTAGATCTGCACTTAAGAAAGTAAAAACATAGACACACTATAAAAATTAAAGAGTTGATGTTAGGGGAGGTGAGAGAGACCGAGATAATTGAGCAAATGCAAGAAGGCACCACATTCACCAGAAACAATCTAGCAGAATGTTTGGGAGGAGGTGAAGTCATGTGTGACATTATTCTCGCTACCTACCTTCGCCTTCTTAAAGGAAGCAAAAGCTCAAGACCAGACTGCCTCACACAAAACCAGACTTCCTGGGCCAGGTTTACCTGTGAGCTAGAGCTCCATAAAATGAGGGAAAATGTTTCCTTCTGTTATTGTCCGAACCCAGCTTAACACAGTCAATGTAAGGACCCACAATACTGTTGGATATCAATGCAAAAAAAATCCTAAATAAACTGCTAGCAAATAGAATTCCAAGTATGTATTTGCCAGGATAAAAAGCTTTTGCTGGGAGTAGTGATTTAATATAAAGCAATCTATTATTATGATCTACCATTTGGTGTATAGCCAAGGGGGAGAGAAATGATTATCTTCATAAGACTAAAAGGTATTAGATACTGTTCAAAACATTCATTTGAAAAATTCCCATTAAAATCGGAACATGTAGGTACTTCCTTATTACAGTGATTAAGTATACATAGGCATTCGTATCCATCATGTAATGCATTAACATGAGTGTATATATGTTTGTGTATATACATCAGTCCAAAAGCTAACCTTGGACTGAATGTTTCAACAATGGAAACATTTATATTAAAACCAGAAGAGAGAAAATGCTCAATATTGCTACTGTCATTAACCTGCCTGGCAGATCTTGCCAAGTTAAATGGCAAGAGAAAGAAATATGAGGCATCAACATTTAAAAGAACACAATATTTTCATTAAGGTGGATAACTACTACTGTGTACCTAAAAAAACTCAAGAGAATAATTTTTCTAATTTCTAGACAAACAATTTAAGTATGTTGGATTTATATAGAAATGTATTGCATCAATATATAAATAGTACCCTGTTTGAAAATCTAATGGAAATAAGAGTTGAATTAAAAAAAAAAACTTCTGTATGAAAAAGAAAAAGCAGTGGGAAAGGTAGTCTACTTATAAAATGAAAACTTTTAAATGCTACTAAGTGATATCAAAAAGATTTGAATAAATGCCGAGGTTTATTAAATTATTGGATAAGAGAAGTCAATATTGTAAAGACAGCTGTTATTTATTTACTTGTTTTTATTGCTATTTTTTTTTCTTTTTAGGTCCATACCTGAAGCTTGTGGAAGTTCCCAGGCTAGGGATGGAATCCAAGCTGTAGCTGCCGGCCTATGCCACAGCCACAGCCACAGCAATGCCAGATCCGAGCCACATTTGCGACCTATGCTGCAGCTTGTGGCAGCCTGGATCTTTAACCCACTGAGCAAGGCCAGGGATAAAACCCGCATTCTCATGGAATCTGTGTTGTGTTCTTAACCTGCTGGGCCATGAAGGGAACTCCAAGTAGGGCGTTTTTTAAACTTCCAAACTATGCAAGCTAATTCTAAAGTGTATAATGGAAAAAATAAATAAATTAGTGAGAATAGCCATCCAAATTTGAAATATCGATATTTTGAAAGAATATTTATTTAATAAATGTCAATGATTTAGTAAACCCATAGAAGTTGTAAAATTAAATAAATATAGGAATATTTTCCCCCAATAATCTTAAAGCCAGGAATACTTTAAAGACATAAAACTCAAAAGCCATGAGGGAAATATTGATAAATTTAACTATTTGAAAATTAAAATATCCACATAGAAACATAAAGTCAAAAGACAAAAAATAGGAAAAAGTACAACACATTTGACAAATTGCTAATTTTTTCAGCATTGTGGAGGTATTTCAAATCAATAAGAAAAACACTGACAATTATTAGAAAATGAGAACTATTAGGTGTTAAAATATTTTTTAAAAGTTGCTTTATCTTAGTGATAAAGATATCCTAAGTAAAAATGAGGATATAACTTCTTAACCTATTATTTTAAGAAATGAAAAAAAAATGAAAACACTATTCGAAAAGGTACCCTCGGATGCTACTGGTGGGAACATAAATTACATCAACTTTTTAGAGATTGATTTGGCAATGTCTATCAAAATTACAAATGCAGGGAGTTCTCTTATGGCATAGCCGATTGGATCTGGCATTGTCACTGTAGCAGCTTGGGTCACTGCTATGGTGTGATTTCAATCCTCAGGAACTTCTGCCTGCCACAGGCATGGCCAAGATGGTAATAATAATAATGATAAAATTACAAATGCACACACTCTTTTACCAGGCAGTTCAGCTGAGTAATACCTGCAGGTATACTGGCAAAATTGCTAAATGACAGATGTACAAGTTTATTTCTTGAAGCATTGTTTTTAATAGCAAAATCATAAATGACTTCTTAGCTCAGGCTGCTATAACTGGAATATCATAGACATAGCTGATTTAAACAACAAACATTTCTTTCTTTTTTTTATTACTTAATGAATTTTATTACATTTATAGGTGTACAACAATCATCACAACCAAATTTTTATAGCATTTCTATCCCAAACCCTCAGTGCATCCCCCCACTGCCCAGCCTGTCTCATTTGGAAACCGTAAGTTTTTCAAAGTCTGTGAGTCAGTATCTGTTCTGCAAAGAAGTTCATTGTGTCCTTTATTTAGATTCCATGTGTAAGCAGTAGATTTGATGTTGGTATCTCATTGTCTGACTGACTTCACTTAGCATGATAATTTGTAGGTTCATCCATGTTGCTGCAAATGCCGTTATTTCTTTCCTTTTAATGGCTGAGTAATATTCCATTGTGTATATGTACCACATCTTCTTTATCCACTCCTCTGTTGATGGATATTTAGGTAGTTTCCATGTCTTGGCTATTGTATAGAGTGCTGCAATCAACACTGTAGTACATGTGTCTTTTCGATCATGGTTTTCTCAGGATATATGCCCAGGAATGGAATTGCTGGATCAAATGGTAATCCTATTTTTAGTTTTCTGAGGAATCGCCATACAGTTTTCCACAGTGGTTGCACCAATTTACATTGCCTCCAACAGTGTAAGAGTGTTCTTTTTCTCCACACACTCTCTAGCACTTTTTTGTAGACTTTTTGGTGATGGCCATTTCTGGCCAGGTAAGGTGTTATCTCATAGTGGTTTTAATTTGCATTTCTCTAATAATGAGTGATGTTGAACATCTTTTCATGTGTTTTTTGGCCATCTGTGTGTCTTCTTTGGAGAACTGCCTGTTTAGATCTTCTGCCCATTTTTTGATGGGGTTTGCTTTTTTGGTATTGAGCTGTAGGAGGTGTTTTTCAATTTTGGAGATTAATCCCTTGTTAGTTGATTCATTTGCAAATATTTTCTCCCATTCTGTTGGTTGTCTTTTCATTTTGTTTAGGGTTTCCTTTGCTGTGCAGAAACTTTTAAGTTTAATTAAAGAGAAAATTAAAAAACACCTAGAAGCAAATGACCTCAAAGATAGAACACTCCACAATCTATGGGATGCAACAAAAGCAGTTCTTTTTTTTTCTTTGTCTTTCTGTCTTTTTCTAGGGCCATACCACGGCATATGGAGGTTCTCAGGGTTGGGGTCTAATGAGAGCTGTAGCCGCGGGCCTATACCACAGCCACAGTAACACTGCAGGATCTGAGCTGCATCTGTGACCTACACCACAGCTCACACTCACAGCAACGCCAGATCCTTAACCCACTGAGAGAGGCCAGGGATCGAACCCACAACCTCATGGTTTCTAATCAGATACATTAACCACTGAGCCATGACGGGAACCCCCAAAAGCAGTTCTAAGAGGAGAGTTTATAGCAGTACAAGCCTACCTCAGGAAACAAGAAAAAGCTCAAATAAACAGCCTAACTTTACACCTAAAGCAGCTAGAGAAGAACAGACAAGACCTAAAGTTAGTAGAAGAAAAGAAATCATAAAGATCAGAGCAGAAATCAATGAAATAAAAATGAAGAAAACCATAGAAAAGATCACTGAAACTAAAAGCTGGTTCTTTGAAAAGATCAACAACAAAGTTGATAAACCCTTGTCCAGACTTATCAAGAAAAAAAGAGAGAGGACTCAAATCAATAAAACTAGAAACGAAAAAGGGGAAGTAACAACAGACATCACAGAAATATAAACAAGCATTTATTTCTCTTTGTTCTGGAGGCTAGGAAGTCTGAGACCAGGGTACCAGCTTGGGCAGGTTCTGGTGAGGGCCTTCCTCCTGATTTCCCTACATGGCAAAGAGAGCTACGGAGCTCAGGTCTCTTCATCCCCTTTATGGACACCAGTCCCATTATGGGGGCTCCACCTCCACCTGGGTGACCTCATCTGAACTTAATTTCCTCCCAAAGGTTCTACCTTCAAATACCATCACCCTGGGGATTAGGGGTGTCAGCCTATGAGTTGGTGGAGGGGGGGTCACAAATATTTAATTCATAGCAGTGGTTAAATAAATTGTGGTTCACCCATACAGTGAATGACATGGTTTTTAGTAATTTTCTTTCAACATTTTTATACGGAATTTTCCTTGGCGTTCAGAACTCACTTTAGTATCAGTTTTGAGTCAGTCTATGAGAAAAGAATTCTCAAGTTTTGTTTGCTCAAAAATATCTTCAATTTATTTTTTTTTAAATAATTTCATTGTTAGCAGTGGGTTTATTTCATCACTTTAATACTCTGCTTCTGGTTTGGGCTTATAATGTTTTCTTTGAAAAGAAGCTGAAGCTCTTGTTTTTCTATTTTAATATAATGTGTCTGTTTCCTTTTGACAGTTTGTGATATTCTCTTTGTCTGATGTGCCTTGATGTAGTTTCTTTTGTATTTTTCTTGCTTAGGGTTTGTAACAATTCTTGACTCTATCAGTGATGACTCCGGTTTACGATTTCTAAAATTCTTAGCCATTATGTCTTTCAGTATTGCCCTTTTCTCATTCTTTCCTCTGTCCTGAGACTTTAAAATGCAAATACTATAGTTTTTTAAATCATTTCCATATGTCTTTTACTTTTCTGAATTTACCATCTTGTTTGTCCTCTCCACATTTTAGTCCAGATATTTTCTATTAATCTTTGTCCTAGTTCACTAATATTATCTTTAACTGTCTTTAATTTACAATTGAATCAATCTATTGATTTCTTTATTTCATTTGTGCATTCTAGGACAAACATTTTGCTCTTTTTATAGATTTTAGTTATCTATTTTTTGTCTTTTTAAAAATAACGAAGTTATTGTAAAGTCTAAGTGTAACTTCAAAATATATATCTGTTTAACCTGTGGTTCTGTTTACACTGTCTGTTTTCTCTTTCTTTCTTTCTTTTTTGGCCATGCCTGTATCATACAGAAGTTCTCATACCAGAGATCAAATCCATACCTCAGCAGTGACAATGATGGATTCCACTGAGCCACCAGGGAACTCCTCTTGCTTTCCATTTTTTTAAAATACTGTATCCCATATTACAGTAGTTTTCTTTTGTTTTATTTTTAATGCCAGACAATTTGTACATACACATCGAAGCTAATATGAGGTTCTGGATGGTATCTTCTTTCTTCAGAGATTTATATTTGTTTCCGACTGTCGTTGCGATAGGGAAGTAGATCACCTTAATCCACTGTGGGTTGAGCTGTGGGAACCTGGGTTTCGACCTTTGCAAAGGAAATCAATTTCCCGTTATCCTTACTCCTAGGTCGTGACCCTTGAGGAATCCCAGCTGTATCTTCCAGAGGCCTCATCCTCAGCAGGTCCCAAACTAGAGTTTGTCCTTCTCACTCCACTATCATGGGAACGCTAAAAATTCTGCTAGGCTTCTCAGCTTTTTATTCGCTGCTTTCTGCTTGACTTCCCAGACTCTCAGCTACAATTTACAAACAACAAACACTTCAAGGGGAAGAGTGACACCACATGTTAGACTAAGCTCAATGCATTTTTCTTCTCCCAGGGATCCCAGTCTTTCAGGTTCTGAATGCCTTGGTCATTCTCTAATGTTTATGGACAGTTTTAACTTTTTAATCCCTAAAGCTTCTTCATTCACTGTGAGACCGTTGATCTAAACCAGTAGACTCTGAATAGCCAACAATGGAAGACTGAATTGGGTATTTTTGAGAGGGTGAAATTTTGAATAACTTTCTATTTCATTGTAATCACAAAATAACCCAATAGATTCAGTTTATTTCACATATGGCTATTATTGAAAGTGCATTTAAATGTTAGCTATTGGAGAAAGACATTTGCAGATGACTAAAAAGGAATCAATGGATGAACAGAAGTAAAAGCAAGAGAATGTAGAATAACGAAGGTCAAGAGAAGATTACTGAGGACTACAGAAGAGACTAATTTGTTGGCTGAAACTGGGAGGTTAAGGCAAAGGAAAAGGGAGATCGATAAGGATAGCAGTGTGATTCTAGATGTTGATATTAACCATTAGGTTACAGATATTACGAGGGTAGTACAAGTGTCAGATATATCAAATAATTTTTTATCGAATAAAATAAAAAGATCATAAAAATCTACGCAACTATGAATGTCATCATGTTGTCATAAATGTCGTGTTTTGAGTCAGCAAAGAAAGAAAAATTGATTAAATAAATAGCATTAAAACCTTCGAGTACTCCTAGTGGGAAAAAAAAGTTAGATCCTAATTCACACCTTATATCAAAACAAATTCCAGATAGAGCAAAGGCAGAAACCATACAAACATAAAATACCATATGGATAGAGAGATAAATATGATTCTATTGTTTTCTTATTTAACAAAGAAAAATCCATTCATACATACATATTTAGGAAGACTTTAAAGGTTTTAGAAAGCTCTAGGGAAAATAACTAAAAAATAAATCATTTCCAGTACACAGATTAAATCTAGAAATCAGGAAAACATTGGAATTACTAACTCTATGAAACAAATATATTGAAAATGTTAATTAGATAAATTAATTATAAAAAGTGAGAAAAATAAAAATAATTTGAAAAAGCAAGTAAGTTAATAATAGTTGGTTGTTTTCATTGAAAACGTTTCCATATACAATCTAAACTAATATATCTCAATGGAATAGATGCTTTTTGTAGAAATTTTAAAATTACCATAATTGACAGTGGAATATATCTACTAATTAAACTATATAAGATAATTGGAGGAAAATATTATGTAATTATAATGTTCACCGCTCAAAAGATTCTGGGCAACATAGGTTTGTAGAATGAGCTTTCAATATTTTAAAGAATAGCTATTTCTGGTCCTAGCATAATTTATTCCAGGCCAATAAAAATGAAAAAGAGCTGCCCAACTAATTTGATGGGTCTAAAATAATTCTAAACCTAAATCAATAGAGGATGCAGAAAAGAATTATGAAGACAATTTTATTTTCATAAATATTTAGATATCTTAAATTGTTTTTAAAACAAGTTCAGCAATTTACTCTTAAAATCATTTTCTGTAATCAATTGCTTTTGCTTTAACAGGTATTCAATATCATTCAAAAGCCATTTTTTGTTTTTTTAATGGTTTTAGGAAGTACTAAACATATTCTTAACGTAAGGAAAATCCTTCCTCAGTAGTAAAACATATTTAAGAATAATTTTAATAGTTTATGTCATTTATTGGGCATTTATGTAAACTAATCACTTCAACAGTACTAGAGGTAAGTTATTGTCCTGATTTTAAAGAAACTTTCACATTTCATAGATAGTACCTGGAGAAACTAGGATAGAAGGACTCTTAACCTGGAGTTCCCGTCATGGCGCAGCGGTTAACGAATCCGTCCAGGAACCATGATGTTGCAGGTTCGATCCCTGGCCTTGCTCAGTGTTGCCATGAGCTGTGGTGTAGGTCACAGACGCAGCTTGGGTCTTGCGTTGCTGGGGCTGTGGCGTAGGCCGGTGGCTACAGCTCAGATTCAACCCCCTAGCCTGGGAACCTCCATATGCCACGGGAGGTACGGCCCTAAAATGACAAAAGGCAAAAAAAAAAAAGAAGAAAAAGAAAGAAAGATTCTTAGCCATTACAGTGAAACTGTAGAAGCTTTCCCATTCATTATGGGCATAAAAGAGATTTGTTTCATAAACAATAAAAATCTCATACCAGAGAACATTAAAAACAAAAGTAAAAGGTCAGTTCATTCTGGGAAAAATAGTTGCAATTCATGTGATAGAAAATGGGTTAGTATCATTAATATAAAGTCAGAAAGAAGTTTTTTTAATTTGTTTTTTAAAGCAGTCATCAACTAAAATCTTTTCTTTCGATGTCATAAACATTTTCTCCTTGATCACAATTATAGATTCCTCTCCTTTCTTAAACTTATTACCTTTTCTGGAGAGGGAGAAACAATAGGTATTAGAAAAATTCTTTATAAAAATTACTTTGTATCTAACGTCCATGAAAATGCATTATCTTTGATAATTCAATCCACTTTGACTTACAACTACTTTAAAAATATTCATGGGATTCATAGTAAGATACTATCACATTTGCATTTTTTGACTCTTCAAAACAAGCAATTAAATTTTCTCACTTTCATATATTGATTTCATTCTTAGCCTGAATATGTCCTAATTATGTATTTCAGGAGATTCTGTCTTTGAAGAAGTTTAATTCCCTTTGATCAGCTAACCAGGTTAAACAATTTCATCAGGAGACAAAATTTTAATTAACAAGGAAATGCTTTGGAACTAAAAGTAAAAATTGCTAAAACAAATCAAATTCAAAATGTTAGCCATTTTATTCATTCATGATGAAAAATATTAGCTGACTACTTAGGAGGTATGAAGCATTTACTGTATTCTCATTTTTTTAGTCTTCATTTATTCAAATATTATAAACAGCCTTAATTTTTCAAGGAAACATTCCTAAAATTATTTTCATTCTCATTTACATGGAAATTATATATGAAATAGCTAAGTATGGGTATGTCTACAGGGCTTCACAGGGCAGTAGGTCAGTGTACTATCTGTTCTCTTATCACTTTAGATGTAAGCACCCTGTGGGTGGGTTGTCAGTCTAATGATATCATACTTTGGCTTGACCTGCAACCTCAAACAAACTATGAACCAATATTAAAATAACGTTTTCTTACCTTCCCTTAGTTTTCTCTCATGTTTATTTTTCCTATTCTGGGCATTTCAAATCACCCTCCAGAAATGTTACTGACTGTCTGGAAATTGGACATAGCCATTTCATGCAATTTCATCATGAGAACACCTGCTATTTCAGATGGCCAAGTTTATGTGTGGGGTTCCACAACTCCATCTTTGGCTCTCTGATCCCCTAGACGTTTAACGGTAAGCTATAATACTGTAGCCTCTTACCACTTATCATCATCTATATGTCACGCTTTGTTCTGCATGATACTCATTTAGTCCATCGTTCATTAAGTGTTCATTATATGCCTGACATTATAAAAATTATTGGAGTTATATGTAGAAATAAGGCACAGTCCCCAGTCTGCATTTCCATCCCTATCTCTTCTCATTCCTTAGGTCACACTTTATGCTCTAATAAAACCACATTGGTCAGGCTGCTCACCTCTCCACCTGTCCTCATCTTTCAAGATTAAGCTCAAGTCCCATTCAAGCACCCTTTTCTCATGTCTTTTTTTTTTTTTTTTAATTATTCCTTCTTGCCGGGGACTTGACTAATTGTTCCTCTTCTGGGTCTCTTAGTAGCCAAGTAATCATTGCATTTGCTTCACTGTATTGAAAACATCAGGTTATAAGCCTAGATTATAGAACAAAATTGTATCATATTCATCTTCATATCACCATCATCTGACTGGTTAGAAATAACAGCCACTCTTCAAGTGTACATTGAATGTGTGTCCACTCTACCAGACTGAGTCTAGTGGCTGAGTGACATATCCAAATAGAGATACGATCTGGCAAGGTAGAAAATACAAACAAGGTGGGAACAAAGCGCTGCAGAGCTAGAATGTAAAGAAGGAAACAGGAACGAATTCTCAGTGCAAGTTTTTAAGCTATGATCTCTCCACTCCAGATTAACTCTTTTATACTTTCTTCGTGACTCAGTCTAGGACTTCATTTTATCAAAAGAAAACACTAGGAGAGCGAGAGGCTAGAGGAAGAGACAAGGGGCTTCCTCTTTTGTGGTCTGCTTGTTGACCTTGACAGTGTTTCGTACCGATGGAGTGTTGCCACAGCAGTAGGAGTCGGTTTGGACTTCCAGCTGTTCTCAAGACTCTTGAACCATCTTCATCTTGGTCGTTCATAAAAGCCATCAGCAGTCAGGGAAGCCTCCATACTTAGAGGACTCAAGCTCATCTCCATAGAGCTTAACCTCCAAGTTTTTAGATGCTGATAACCCCAATCTCTTCCCTGTTTCTCCAGTCTTTGTGTGGTAGCTGTTTCCTGCAGATATTATTCTTGGTAACCCGTGTGCTGTGTTTTCATTTTAGCCTAACACCTCTGTAACTAGTTCTTTCTGTTAAATCCTCCTTATGAAATACTTTGGTTGGGTGTTTTTTGTTTTGTTTTGTCTGTTTTAATCCACTGGCCTCTGAGACTAATATATTTTGCCTAGATATATTCTTCCGACAGAAAATATAGTATTGGGGCTAATTTTTAAAGAATACATAAGAAATCTAGAGAAAAATTTATGGACCCGAAAAAGCAAAAATGAGCTTCACTAGCCCATATTAATCAACTTAGAAATGACTCAGAGCAGTTTACTTCAAATAGGTGTTTTGTAAGATTTCATTTGAATAAAGGATTCTTCAGCCTAAAAAAAAAATAAAGTTTCAGAAATAATGTCCTCATCCGAAGATATAAACCTGAATGGGAACATGTCAGTGACAATTATATTCAGTTCTATTGAAGATGAAATCCTATTTGTTTCATGTATATGATCCACTTTGATCTTTTCAATAGTACTGTAACGTAACCTACCTGTGTAGCTATTTTAGATAGATTTTCCAAAGGCATATAGTTTGTAAGAGACAGATCCCGGTGTATTATAAAATCCAGTGTATTGTTCACTCTACCACGTAGCCCTTAATTGCAGACAAAAGCTGGTTGGAGACTGTTTGTAAGCCTTGTTAGAGCATAGCATGTTCCCAGGTGGCTCTCTAAACATTGGCGTCACATCCCTTCCTTACTAATAGCTAGTACTCATTTGGTACTTAACTATTTAAGAAGCTGTTTGCTAGGTGTTTCTCAGGTTATCATTCAGTTCTCACAACTATTATCTTCTCCACTTTAGAGGTGAGAAAACTGGGCTTGGAGGAGTTGAGGAATCATCACCTAGTTGGGCAGGGACAAAGTCAGGATTTAATGGCAGCATTCTGAATCCAGAGCCCACATGCTTAATCTCTACACTCTAATATCCCCTATAACGAGTATTTTTAAACTATATTGTGGGGAAGGGTATTTTCATCCTAAATGTGCAAAGGAATACAGCGTTTTTATTACAAGTTAAAAATGAATTAATATAGCCATTTGCATATCACTGTAAGTTTGAAGGAAAACAAATTTGTTGGAACAGAATGTTTTAAAGTTGGAAAAAACACCTGAATTCTAACACTAAGCTGAAATGGCTTCATTTTTACTGAAGTGTTAGCAAAACTTAACAACACTAGAAAAGCAAAATTACCTATATATTAATTACAGAAGTGAATATATAAATATTCATAATTATTCTGAATATTTTTCTTTTGTGAATTTAAAATGTGATACCATGTAAAAAGTTAGTTCTGCTGAAAAGCTTGCTATTCATTTTCAAGACTTTGATTTTATTACACATTCATATACTAGAGTTTGTACCACCTTCATATTCTGATTTTCCCCATTTATAGATACTAATGAAAGGCAAAAGCCACTTCACTTTCTCTCACATGATCTGTCCATAATATTTCAATACCTAAAGTACTAACATCAATTACTTTTTAAAAGCTACTCAATTGTCAACTGAACTGACAGATAAATGCAAGATAAAATATGAGTCACTGCTTTTGTAGTCTCAATTGATTTTTTAAAAACACTAATAAAGAAAACCTTTACAGAAAATTTCTTTTTGAAATACAAATGAATGCCTGGTAATTGCATCAAATAACAATGTAAGTCACAAAAATGTTTTTGATAAAGAATTTTTTTCATAGTCACAATGGAAATTGTCATATTTGGAACACGTTGATATGAAAAACTTTAAAAATAGGTCTGATAGGGGCCTGAGAATAAAATGTGTTCATTTTATCTGTCCAGTATGTTTACTTTTAAATCAAACCATATCAAGTGCTCCCAGCTACCGTTTGTTCTTCTAAGCCCAGTGGCAGTGCAGCTGCTCAGTCTACTGGGGCTGGCCCCACAAACCAGCAGGTTTTGGAAACTGACATCACTGTTCCTGATCTGGAATCTAAAGCTTAAGCAGCTAAATCAGTCAGTTCCTTGTAAAACTCCTACAGGGCAGCTGGACTGTCTTGGATCCTTTTGCCCAAGACTCGGAGATGTCTTGTTTTGCCATTTTGCCCAGGGCTACAGGAGAAGCCCTACTGCAGCCTCCGGTTAGTTCTTTGGCTTCATTTTCTGCATGCTGAGTCTTGCTTCTTCTTTCCTTAGTCTTATATCTGGACAGAATTTCTATCCTGATATCCCAGAGTATCTGACACACATAGAATCTATATCCAGCAACAGCAAAGCTATATTTTCACCAACTCCCAGTTACTTATCTGCAGATCACTTTGGCCCCTAAGTCTCCGAAATTCAGTTTTAAACATGTTATGATCACACAATCAAATCTAAACATTTATAAGATTAAATATAAATGCAAAACATATATAAATACAGGTTTTGAAAAAAATTGCATTTTTTTCGCTATGCCTTTTTTTTTACCCATAGGCATAGAAATACTTTGAAAAAACCCCTCCAAGTGAACATGTATGGCTGGCATTCATTACTTCTACTAGCTACATAATATCCCAGAATATGAGTATTTCATAACTTATTCACCCAATCAACTATAGCTACTCATTCAAATCTTTTCCAGGTTCAACCATTATATACACTGCTATAATCAAAGGTTGTTATAGACTGGTCCTCTTACTTTTAAGGAATAGAAGTCAGTTTTTAAATTTTAATAGATATCTTAATAGACATGGTTTATATTTCATTATATGTGGTGAGATTGGCTTTCCCAAAGCGGAGCAGTAATTGGTGTATCCACTGGCATTTAGGAGGTTAGTTTCTACCTGCATCCATGATAGCAATAGGTCTGATTCACATCCCATCTTCTCCTGGGAAGAGCAGAGTGGTCTCTCGGCACCAGGGTAAGGAAAGGAAGCTGCTTATCTTACTACTCCTCAGCCCACACATTTGCAACCAAAGGTACCCGGCACCTCCAATTCCAGAATGTTTATCAATTGGAAATTAGGTTACCTGCCTCACTTTTCCCTCAACTCCTGAAGACATGCGTTTTATTTGGTTTAACAGAGCTACTGTTGGTCCATTTTTTCAGTGTCATCTGCTTTTCTGTCTAATTTTTTTGTTGTCTGCTCATCCATTCTCTGCCTCGAAGGCTTATGCCTTTTAAAGTTATTTTACTCCAATTTTCTTGGAGTTTCAGGGAGGATCAGAATAAAAGAGTGCATTTCTCCTGTGGGCTTTTTCACTGGTTGCTATGTAGGCAACTTCAGATCGTATTGTCTATGTAGTTGCTGTTTGTTTTTTTTTTTAACCTCTTTGGTTTTGTCATTCTCTTATAAACATTGATCATTTATATTTTGCCAGGAACTATCTACCTTCTGCAGTTTTCCAAATGTGTAAACATAGAGCTTCTGCAACATTCTTTTCTAATTATTTTAATCTCCTTTGTATTTCTGGTTATGATTACTCTCTCATTCTTTTTTTTTTTTTTTTTTTTGGCTTTTTAGGGCCACACCTGTGGCATATGGAAGTTCCCACTCTAGGGGTCAACTTGGAGCTGTGGCTGACAGCCTACACCACAGCCACAGCAATGCCAGATCTGAGCTGCATCTGAAACCTACACCACAGTTCACAGCAACACTGGATCCTTAACTCACTGAGCAAGGGTGGGGATCAAACCCACATCCTCATGGTTACTAGTCGGATTTATTACTGCTAGCCACAATGAAGACTCCCATCGGTCATTCTTAATATTGTATATTTGGTTCTGTCTTTTCTCTTTTACCATTCTGATGAGTGTAATCTATTTTCCTTAGACTTTTACAAAAGTAGCCTTTGTATTTATTTTGACTTTATCCTATTGTTTTGCTTTTAACTATTTCAGATTTTATGACATAATTTCTTAAAATTACTATCTTTTTATTATGTATCCAATTTCTTAATGGGTATGAGTAATTATTTTGTTTTGTTCTGTCTTTCATCTCTCTTCTTTAGTGATGAAGGTAAGCAAAGCCCAACGTTTCGTGATGGATACAGAGTTCCCTAGGTCTGTGGGCTTTGGGGTGATGTCTTCTTCTGTTGTTGTCTTAGTTTGGAATGTTTTGACATATATATCATAGACTGAGTGGCTTAAACAACAAACATTGATTCTCATGGTGCTGGGTGCTGGGAAATCTAAGATCAAAGTGTCTGGTGAGGGAGATCTTCCGGATTTGCAGAAGGCTGTCTACTCATTGTATTCTCACCTTGTGGAGAGCAGACAGAGAGCAAGCAAGCTCTTTCATGCCTCTTTGTATAAGGGTACAGATCCCATTTATGAAGGTTCCACCTCCATCACGTAATCACCTCCCGAAGGCCTCATCTCCTATTATCATCACATTGGGGGTTAGAATTTCAACATGCAAATTCTGGAGAAATGCAAATATTCAGTCCATAGCAATTGTTTTTCTAGATAGTTTGATCTTTTAAACTTTTATCAAAATGTGGTGAAGTATATTTTTAATTTCTAAGCAATTATGGTTTTGGGATTTTTTGTGTGTTTGGATCTAGTTTTATACATTCAATCCAAAGACACTGCATAGCTACTCTATGCCCAGAATGATTTGTGATGCCTGAAATACGTCAGTGAACACTATGCAATCCCACTATTGTTTATCCTGTAATCATTTTGAAAGCTCCCATGCCTTGTTTCTAGGTTGATTCCAAAGGTTGAAGAACGATAAATAATATTTAGGTACTATGGCTATTTAAATGTGATTCACCTCAAGGCAAGTTAGTATGCTGAAACCATCAAAATTCCATAAAAGAAGACACTCCAGACCAAAAACATTTTCTTTTCTGATATACATTGTTAATTTTCAAATATTCACCACATTTTACTTTTCCTCCTATCTGTACCATAAATACCTTATAAAGTTTTACATTTTTCTTCTGTGTTTCTTATTCCTGGGAGAAGAAGCATACTTTACTATTCATTTCACCTACATACATATGCTGTATGTCTCTTGTCCTTTACTTCATTGCTTTTCCTGATCACATTTTATTCAATGTGATTAGCGAACATTAAATGAATGTTCAGTGATTATTTAATGAAATTGGAAAGGCACTCTTATAAAACTGCCATCCCTGGGATCCTTTTCACTGGATTCTTGAGTCAGTTTCATCATTTCTTTTGGTACATATTTTCTCTTTTCTTATTTTTCTCCCTCCTTTTGTTCAGAGTCATCCCCAAGTCAGTAATCAATCTTGCATTTCTGGAAAGACACAATTTGTCCACCTATTTTATTAATACTTTGGGTATAGAATTCAAGGTTATAAATAATTTTGATTAGAGGTTTGGAGGATTTGCTTTTTCTGCCTCCTAAAATTTAATTTTGCTGATGTCTAAACCACACTCTTAGACGGTGGACATTTTTTTTTTCCTGTGTTAGCTTTTAAAATCATTTCTTCATCCTTGGTGTTTTGAAATTTCATGATGCTATTTTTCTCTCTGGATCTTTCTTCATTTACTATGCTCAGAATGAACATCTTAATTTGAAGATCCATGTCTCTTTTCAACCCTGGGAACTTAACTTCCCTTGTCTCTGAAAATCCTCCCCCCCAATTTTTGGCTCTCGTTCTGGAACTCTTCCAGGATTTAGAACCACCCACATTTATTATCTATGTCTGACTACTTCTCTCCAGCTTTCCATTCCTTGGCTGTTTTCTCTATCTTGAAAGTGAAATTTTAGTTATTCAATTACATGGTTGATTTCCAAGAGCTTTTTCTTTTTCTCTGATTTACCTATTTTGAAGATTTTTTTGGATAATCTATTTTCTTAACTGTTTCTCCAGTTAATCAGAGCAGTCGTCTTGTTTTTCCTTTCATATTCTTTCTTATTTTCCTCTGGATTGTCTAGATGGCTTTCTTGAGCGATTTGCTTTGTTTGTCTTTGTCTTCTACTTCTCTTCTAAGCTGTAGTATTACTTCATTCACTTCAGGTGAATGTATTTTTTTTATGAAAGACTTGGTTCTTTTTGAGGTATAATTGACACATAATATTAGTTTCACATGTATAGCATGACAATTCAGTATTTGTATGTAAAGCAAAACTCAGTTGCCTTTTCTAAATAGCTGATGTGGATTATATTTGTAGGCTTGCTGTTTCCTCGTGGGTCCCTGTGTTGATGGTCCGTAAGGCCACACTCAGGTTTTGTGATTCAATAGAGTTAGTCACAGAATTCAGCATATAGCCATACTCACAGTGCAGTGTATTACAGTGAAGTGATGCAAAGCAGAAATCAGAAAAAAGAAAAGGCACATGGGGAAGTCAAGAGGAAACGAGATGCAAACTTCGAAGAGTCCTCCAGAGACTCACAGGACACACTGAATTTTTCCAGAAGTGAACTGGAACAACATTCTCAAAGTACTGTCTTTCAGGGAAACTCAAGAGAGACTTAGCACCCAAGATTTTTATTGGAGGGTGATCGCATAGCATATTCTGCTCAGCTTGTTGCACAATTCTGAACTCTCAGAGAAAACACAGAGAGAGATGTTTAGTATAAACCATATTGTTTATAAAGTCTAGGCACAATGAAGGCCCTCATCAGGTAACTGTTGACTGAGAATGTCTGTTGACTGAGAACATACCCAGACGCCAGGCAAGGTCCATCCTTGCAATCAGGTCTTCCTAATGCTAAGAGTCCCAGGCCTTCCAAGTTAACTCTTTATTACACATTCCCTCTGTGAAGAGGATGTCTACTTCAGAGCTCTGTGTTTGCCAGCTGGACTACTAATATTCACATTACAATGAGTAGGTTGGGATCTGGCTTCCAGGTCAAGAAAAGTGGATATACATGCAAGAAAAGGGAGGGGGTACAATACCTTAAAACACTAGCATTCACTCTAGCACACACATCTCTCTCTAGCAGTCCTTTAGATCTTTGGAGAAGAACCCTATGTCAGACCCACATCTCTCATGAGGACTTTGCACTTTCAAACTTGCATGTCTGTTTATGAACTTTTTGTCTCTGCCCGGATTCCACAGCCCTCCCTTCTACACTGAGAAAAGTTCCTCATGTTTTAAGAACTAGCTGATACCTCCACTAAACTTTCTCCATTGCCTCCAGGTAGAACTATTTCTTAAAACATTCAACAAAAATGTATTGAGTTCCAGGTAGTGCACTAAGAGGTGAGGATATCAGCAAAGTTGCTGCACCCACAGAAGTTACAAGTACTATGATTTTATGACTAATATCACGTATTTACATCATGCTATAAACCCACGTCTTCCTCAATAAATAATTTTTTTACTTTTATGTCTATGCTAGCACAAAGCATTCATGTAGTAGACAGTAGATGAAACATTTTTATCAAAGGTACATACAGGCTAACACAGGTCAATAAGCACCTTGGGACATTTGGAATATTCCTATCTAGTATGTATATATTTAGTTGTGTATGTTAACTCAGAAACTGAAAAATCAGAGAGCATGAGACGCGAAAAGAATATGAATGGAGTGGATAGCAGTGTTTCCACATCTGGGTGTATATTATATTACCTCGAAAACTTAAGATGGAAATTCTGCCAGCACTCAGAAAAGCCTTTTCCTAGCTCTAACATCAAAACACATCCCAATTCTGCTTTCATTTTCTGGGATGAAATGTTTCTAATGTTTTATCTTTAAATGAAAGACATCTTTGTAAGTGACAATCCAAACCAAATTGGTTTTGTATAAGATTGCAATTACAGTTTCTTTGTTGTTTCCACTATCATTCTGATAATACTTCAAGGTGAAATCAGAATTGAAAAACCTGAGAACCTGAAACTACTCGTATATGTCTTCTCGGTGAACATATTGAGCAGAAAAGTTATAGAAACTCAAATTTCTGTCAAGAGAGGGAAACTGGAAGCACTTGTTAATTTTATTTAAATATTAGTTGATCTGACTTTTACATTTATTTTAGACTTTATTTGAGACTTTTACTTTAATGTTAGTTTTGTCTGAAGGACTTATTCAAATTTGCCTTAAAACTACTTAGCACATTTTATTAACGTATCTAAAATAATCAGCTTGTTTCTGCTTTTACAGAAGCAGAATTACAGATACAGGATTGATTTTTTTTGTTTTATGAAACTAAAATACTTGTTATTCTACTGATTCTAATATTAAATACTGCATAATTTCAGCAGAGAGATTAGTAATCTTCATATGCATATCTGTGTTTGCAAATTGTAAACCTTTTAAAACTACTATCTCTTTACTCACTGGTTGCTCTTTCTCAGTCCCTTTTGCTGGTTCTCCTTCATCTCTTCAAACTCCCAACCTTGGCGTAATACAGACTCAATCTTCAGATTTCTTCTGTTTTACAGCTTTGGTGAGTTCACTAAATCTTAGAGCTTTAAATGCCATCTTTATACTCATGATCACATTTTTTTATCTCCTGCCTAGACTTTCCTTGAAATTCCAGTCATGGCATCTAACTGCCTACTCAGCTTACCCATTTGGATATCTAGTAGGTTTGTCAAATTTAACATATGCAAATTTGAACTGATTTCCACCCTTCCTCGAACCTAATTTTACCATTTTTTTCATCTCAGTAAATAGCAATATCATTCTCGTTGCTTACGCCAAAAACCTTGGGGGTCATCTTGGCTCCTCATCTCTAGAAAACTGAATTAAAGGAAATTGGCCTTTCTTAGAGCAATCCTGTTTTTTTCTGTAGCCACCATTTTCTTGGCAATGAATCTCTGGCCCAGCCGATTGTGGTCTGGGAAGCAAGACTGCATGGCCCAAGTCCTAACATCTAATTGGATGGGAAACCCAGTCGGTTCAACTTCAGGATTTATCCAGAAGCCCATCACTTCCTTCATGCTCTGAGCCACCATCATTTGTTGCCAGGATTGTTATAACTGTCTCCTTACTGGTGTTTCAGCCTCGTCCTCTGTCCTCCTAAAGTCTGTTCTTCATAGAACAGTCAGGGTAGCTCTTCAAAAATGTAAGAGAGATTCTTTTGCTCAAATGAGTTTCTCAATGTCTTCCCATCCACCACGGATTAAAAGCCAAAGGCCTAGGTGATAACTAAATATGGGATTTCTCTAATCTCATATTCAGCACTCTTCTCCTTACTTACCTCCATGACCTTAGCAAGAATTAAGAATTCCTCCCTGCCTTTAGGTCTCTGCTCAAATATTACTATGTAAGAAAGACTTTCACTGACCATCCTATAAAGCAGTGATTTTCTCCACTCTAATTACCTCATCCAGCTTCATTTTTCTTCTCATGCATGTAACTACTTGATAGACTTTATATTTATTCTTTTGTCAGAGTCCATCTACTGAAATGTAAGTTGTAGAAAGGTAGGGACTTTAAATCTCTGTTTCATTTGTTGCAGTAATGCCAGCGCTAAAACTTACATCTGTCAGGTTATAGATGCTCAAGAAGTAATTGTTGAAACTGAAATAATTTAAAAGTAAGTAACATTGACTTTATTTTCAACATATACTGATATAATGAAAGTATTCAGTGATTAAAACTTCAAAACACATGTACTCTAATTTTAGTACTAGCAAGAAATTATTCTAAGATTTAGTACTAAATAGTTCATGAATCATAAGTGTCTGCCACACCTAGAGTTTTCTTCTGAACAAAATAACCACAAGCCATTCTTTCCAAACAAAACTGCCAAGCCTTGGGTCACATGATTTTCTTTCCCAGCCAGGAAATCTGCTGAAGGTAAGCAGAGAATAAAGGAAAAACAAGGTTGACATTAAGGCCATCTTCCTTTGATTTACTTTTCAAGAAACTATGTCTTGATACGAGAAACTGGCAAATCATCCCAAACAGATCTCTTGGAAATTTTGAAATTGAGATTCACTTCGAAGGATCAACAGGTAGCAAACATACATATTTTAAAGAATCCAGAAGAGGAGACTGGTCAGCGCTATTGAGCTAATAAACTTCTGTTCTCTCCTGGTTGGGGACTCAGAACTATATCCTTGAGAACTAATGCTAAAATATTTCATGGCCAAGTTGAGGAGATGGAGAGACCGTGACACAGCATAAGGAATGAAGAAAGAAACGTAGAAGATGACCAGCCAAGTGTGGTGCTTTCAAAGGAAAACCTAGCTCAAACTAACAAACAATGAAGGATTTCCTGGCTCTCCTGTACGGAAATTCAAGAAATACAGAAGCTTCAAGCACTCTATTAGGACTCTGGTGCTGTTTCTCAGACGTTCTCTCTTCACTGCCTTCTTCCACACAGCAGCGTTTCTACAGGATTGTGTCACTTTTATGACACAGTGGAGTTCAGAAGAATACAAGCCACACACTTCTCTAGTCACTTCCAAGGAAGAGAGAAGACTACACAGAGGGATCATTTAAAAAGAAGTCAGTGTCACCATGTGAATATCATGATCGGCATAGATCTCAGATCCATAAGCAGTATTGAACCAATTACTGTGGCAAGCGCAAAGAGACCAATAAATGCCCACTCCTAAAACTGGGTTGGTTCAATCCTATGCAGACTTCACATCTACCATACTATGGGAGAAGGATGGCCTGGGTACCGCACAACCAAATTTCCTTTGTAGGTGTTACGGGTGTCAGGGTAGGTGACCATATCAAGAGTGATGGAGTTATCAACTATATTTAATTTTAATAAAATTGAACCAGCAAAAGCCATATTGGAGAGGGCAGAGGTGTGAATGTGTAATACAGAAATGGAGATGGTCTGTGCAGGTGATTGTACTAATGTGGCTAGGATGGGAGCACAAGAATGCAGCAATAATTGCAGTAGGATATGGGGTCGAAGGATGATGTTTTAGAATTGGAGCCCTTACAGGATGGCTTATGCTTTGGGGAATGATCTAGTGATGGGGAAAAAAAAAGAGTAAAACTTGATACAGTTGAAAGAAAAGATCATAACTGACTGATATGGTCCAAATCCATATACTGAAGTCCTAACCCACGGAACCTCAGAATGTAACCGTGTTTGGAAAAAAGGTCTTCAAAGAAGTAGTGAAGTTATAATGAGGTCTTGAGGATCGGTCCTCATCTAACATGACTGATGTCCTCATAAGAAGAATAGATGAGGGAGTTCCCTTTGTGGCTCAGTGGTTAACGAATCCAACTAAGAACCATGAGGTCGTGGGTTCGATCCCTGGCCTTGCTCAGTGGGTTAAGGATCCGGCGTTGCCGTGAGCTGTGGTGAAGTTTGCAGACGTGGCTCGGATCCTGCGTTGCTGTGGCTGTGGCAAAGGGCGGCAGCTACAGCTCCTGTTAGACCCCTAGCCTGGGAACCTCCATATGCCGCGGGTGCAGCTCTACATAAAAGACAGAAAAAAAAAAAGAAGAATAGGTGAGGACACAGACAGGCACAGAGGAAAGACCATGCAGAGACAAAGGGAGGAGATGGGCATCTAGAAGCCAAGGAGAGAGGTCTCAGGATGAAGTCAACCCTGCTTGCATCTTATCTCAGACATCTAGCCTGTGAGAAGATAAATTTCTTTTAAGTCACCCAGTCTGTGGTATTTGTTATGGCAGCCTTTGCAAACCACGGTAATGAAAAATCAAAGCCAGTGAGACAACGGGGAGGCTTGGGGGCAGGAGGAGTTGAGGAGAAACTGGCCTTTCATAAGAGGAAGGTCCCCTCTTCACAAGATATGGCACCATCACACCTGCTAGTAGGAGATGGTTAGGTTCTCATCAGAAAGTTTTAATTTTTTAATGAAATGTGATACCAGTTACTGGCTTTTTGTTGTTAGTGGTGATGAGGGAGAGGATAGGCTGTCAGCATTAGAGATTTAAATAGAAAAGGGAAAACACGAAATAATTGCTTTGCTAAGTAGAGAAAGCAAGAAGGGTCGTCACCTGACACTTAATTTAGCCGAATACTTATTTTTGGAAAAAAGTCTCACTTTAGTTCTTATATAACTTTTTGAATGTTTAATTTAAAAAAACTAAGAAAGAGAAAAAGAAAACTCTAATCTCTCACAAGTAGTCACAGTTCATTATGTGCTATCTTAATAAATACCTTAGGATTGAAAAGGACCTTTAAAAAAAACTTTAAAAAATTCTAATCTCCTAGAAATAAGAAACACAGATTGTCTTTTAAGACTTGAACTCTTAAGTTTCACAGTTCATGGTCAATTGAAAGCATTAGAAATGTACTCCTTGCCAGCAATGCTACATGTTGGTCAGAAAAGATGGGTCAGCAATATTAAAAAAAAAAAAAAAAAATCTGGGAGTTCCCTTCGTGGCTCAGTGGTTAACGAATCTGACTAAGAACCATGAGGTTGCGGGTTCGATCCTGGCCTTGCTCAGTGGGTTAAGGATCCGGCGTTGCCGTGAGCTGTGGTGTAGGTTGCAGACGCAGCTTGGATCCGGCGTTGCTGTGGCTGTGGCGAAGGCTGGCAGCTACAGCTCCTGTTAGAGCCCTAGCCTGGGAACCTCCACATGCCGCGGGTGCGGCTGTAGATAAAAGGCAAAAAGCCAAAAAAAATAAAATAAATATCTGAATGAGAAAAGGAAGCCTTAGTTATGACCATCTAAGTACATTCTAGGGAAAAAAGTCTCAATCACTGAACTTCAAATACGTTAAATTTCGATAGTGAGCTAACCTTGTTATTGAGATGAATATGTGGTATTATAGCCAATGATTTCAAATCATGCAGTTACCTCTGGATAGATCATCCTATCATAAGCTGAATATGTGAGAGTGTTTAACGTAGCCTAATGACATTAAGCAAATAGCTACTCTTCCTTGAATCCAATTTCAATTTCAAAAATCACTTTCTGATATCCACACTGGTCTGCCAACATGGAGAGACTGCACATTGAATAGTCTTCGATCCCTGTGAGAGTGACGTCTTATGGCAAATCAATACAGTTTCATCTTATTACGATTTGGAATATTCTGTTGCTTTACTGCAGGGACAGAATATGCTGAACATGCTAAAATGTGTATTTCTGGAGAGTCTCCAGGTATATTTGAGGGTAGAATCAATTTAATCTTTTGATATGTTATATGATGGGGATGGGAAGAAAGAGCTTTGCAGCTAGATTTTTGACTTGGGTACCTGGTTTGATAGTCATGCCATTTGCTGTGATTGGGAAACTGGAGAAAAATAAAGTTGATAAAAATAATGAAACAGATTTTAAAGTTGACATAAAGCACAGGAAATTATTTTAGTAAGACACAGAATCTTCACTTCTGGACAGATTACTCAGAAGGTAAAAAAACAAAGACACATAACCTCTTATTAAAGGCAGAACAATAATCCAAGAAAATGTTGTCATTTTTAAGAGAGAAAAAAATGAAATTCTAGTTTTATTTCAGTGTAATAACTACTGCTAATGTTTCTTTTTAAAATACTAAATTAAAGCAAGTATTTAAATCTTAGTCAGGTTTGACTGCAAGAAATAAAATTCCTTTTCCACAGACTTTCTACAACTTTCCGTATTCATTCAGACTTTGTCCCATACTTTCTTATTTCTCATTCTGAACAATCAATCATCCATACAAAGTAATTCAACCAAAAAGATGGATTTCCTCATTCACTCAAGTTTCAAATTCCTGGTGAAGACTGTTTGATACATCATGTGCCATAGTTTGCAGGTGGTGTGGGGGGACCTATAACAGCAACTAGGGTGACGGAATAAGGGTGGGAACAGCCCTTCATTAATTCATTAAATATTTACTAAACAGATGGTAGGATCATGGCTGGTAGTTAGGTTCATGGATTGTAGGAAGTATCATGGCTGGTAGGTAGGGTCATGGCTGGTAGGCAGGGTCATGGCTGGTAGGTAGGATCATGGCTGGTAGGTAGGATCGTGGCTGGTAGGTAGGGTCGTGGCTGGTAGGTAGGGTCGTGGCTGGTAGGTAGGGTCGTGGCTGGTAGGTAGGGTCATTGCTGCTGGGAGGATCAGGGTTGGTAGGCAGGATCGTGGATGATTATTTTTACCATCCAGTAATACAAGTCATCTTGGGGTTAGTTTGTTATAACTACCCATAGTCTATGCCAAGGGAGTTCCCAAATATCCAGCAGTAACCATGAGTAAGGTCTACTCCATCCTTTTTCTGGATATCACATTTTCTTTATTTTCTTAAAACCAACATTTTTGCAGTATTCTCTGAAGAAATTTTCAACAGTTGTTTAATCAAGAGTTCATATGGTGGGTAGGATGAATACTACTAGTTGCCTCTTCACTATCTTGCCAACCAATCCAGATCTTTTCTGATTAAAAAACCTCAAATTTCCAGACTACTTTGCAGCTAGGGATGACTTTGTGACACTGACCTAGCTAGTGAGATGTAAGTTGATGGCTGCTCACTGGGGCTTCCAAAAACACTATGCCTTTTCCTGATTAAAATGTTTTAAAAAGATATACTGATGGCATTCATGTTTTACCCTTTGTCTTTCCCGCTTTTTCCTGCTAGAATGCAGACTCAATGCTCAGAAGGAAAGTTGCTATTATGAAACAATGAAAACCCTGATCACACTATATTATCATTGTTACTCTTTTGCAACCCTGTCTAGACTACAAACTCTTCAAGGGTTCTTGTCAGTTTTTTTGTATCCCACACACCAAGCGTATTGTGTGGCTTGTAGTATACACCGAACCTATGCTAAAGGAATAAAGGAATGGAATACATAAACATAGGCAGTTTCTATCTTTAACAAACTTATTGCCCTTTTTATTTCAAATATACTGGGAAATCATGTAAAGTGGTAGAAGGAGGGCATTTTGTAATTATAGCTGGATCCACACTTCAGTTGTACTGCTTATAACCTTGTGACTTGGGGAAATTTACCTATCCCTTTTGAGCCTGTATGTATCAGTCAGTGTTAATTATTTAAAACTACTGTGTGGGTTATTTGTGAGTACAAAATGGGATGATATATGCATTGTCTACCAGCGTAGACTGTCAATATTAGTCCTATTCCTTTCCTAACATGCAGTTTATCTTCCAGTTAACACAACCATCTGCTCAGGCATTCATTTAAAAGACTCAACTTTATACTAAATTCAACATGCTCTTCTATGCCCAAGCCCTTTTTGGTCCCTCTCTTATTAAGCAGACACAAAATTACTGCAGGTTTTTTCCTGTGTGGCTGCCCCCGCTGCATGTGGAAATTCCCTGGCCAGTGGTTAGAACCTGCACCAGTGGCAACCTGAGCCACTGCAGTAACGATGCTGGATCCTTAACCCACTGTGCCACAGGGGAACCCAACTACAGTTTTTTAAGTACATAGAAAAGGAGAGGGTAGAAAGAAATAATATTTGCTTAAAATAATTCATGAAAATATTATTTAAATTTATTATGGCTTTAAGCCAAACTTTGTGAATCCAGGTTTTATATATGACAAATGGCTACCAACCAAGTATTCTGACTGATGGAAATATTCTATATCATTGTTTTGGTTGGGGCTACACAATTGTATATAGTTATAAAAACTCATCGGTATGGCGGTACCTTAGAAAACTATACATAGAACTACCATATAACCCAGCAGTCCCACTCTTGGGCATATATCTGGACAAAACTTTCCTTGAAAAAGACACCTGCACACGCATGTTCATTGCAGCGCTATTCACAATAGCCAAGACATGGAAACAACCCAAATGTCCATCAACAGATGATTGGATGAGGAAGATGTGGTATATATACACAATGGAATACTACTTAGCCGTAAAAAAGAATAAAATATGTCATTTGCAGCAACATGGATGGAATTAGAGACCCTCATACTGAGTGAAGTAAGTCAGAAGGAGAAAGACAAATACTGTATGATATTACTTATATCTGGAATCTAATATACTGCACAAATGAACCTTTATGCAGAAAAGAAAATCACGGACTTGGAGAACATACTTGTGGTTGCCAAAAGGGTGGGGGAGGGAGTGGGATGGTAGGGGGGTCTACAACCTCTGTCTATCAGAAAAAAAGAATACCGAATTAAATGTTCAAATATATGAAATGAGCTTTTGTCTTGATGGCATCTGGGCAATCCAGAAAAATAGAATTTTAGTCTTCCTAGCTACGCAGGAGTAGATAAGAAATCCCGTCCCCTATGTAGTGTGGAGGTCTAACAGGAACAGCCACCTCACAGCCCACAATAAACTGCGTTCCCAAAGAGATGCACATTGCGGTGAGAGGATTCGCTGAGTGGAATCCTGTGTAGCTGTTTTCAAGTCTCCTTGAACTCAGCATTTTTTTTCAGAATATAGAGGGAGTTGAGATATAAATAACAAGAAAAAAAGGATGAATCAAAGAAACATTAAAGATATTTATTATTTAAATCAGTAACCATAGAGTCTCTGATAAGAGCACTTTCATGTTTGCCTGCTAAAGTATTTAACACTGTTGGTAAGGCTCCAAGTGTTTTCCCCTTTCTGTCTGCTGACTTGAGAGTGTTGGTTTTGTTTCCACGTTTTGATTCCTCCTGCAGTCTCAAGATGGGCTTAACAGTTCCAGAGCTCATCTCCAGGACTGACAACTTCCACATCTTCGGAAGTGAGATAAGCATTCCTACATAAAGAGAAGGAGAACTGCATGGAGGCAAAAGTGCGAGGGCTTATATGTCTGACAAGTGGAATCTCCCATTTTCTTTATAAAATAGGAGATAAAGTCACTGCTGAGAGTGAGGAGGGAGTTTATGCAAGCGAGGTTCAGAGTCTCCTCTGAACTTTTGAATTACATCCGAGTTTTGAAATAGTCATGGCAGGAAGAATGAAAGCTGAATAAAGAAACACAGTAAAAGAACTGAGCATCGGTGAGGACCCAGATGAGGTGGGTAACTATGAAGGTTCTGAGAACAATTTGTCATGTTCAGCAATTCTCTCTCCCAGCAGTACTCAAGGGTGAATACTGAGAAAATAAACAGTTGTAATTGTCCATGTTGAGGGCATTAAAAGCTCATGCAAAAGAAAAACAAAGGGGCAAGAGGACTGATGACTCAAATGATTGAAAGGAAGGACCAGGAGATCTTAGCCAAATGGGGAGATATTAGAGAGAAATAAAGAGAGCGCTAACCTGACAGTAAGACCCAAGAATGGTCATGGAATAGCTGAAAGACAAGCCAGAATAATAGAAGATTATGTTCAGGAAGCACAATGCTTAAATTACTGGCTTTGGTGGCAGAGTAGCTTTTTAAAAATCAATTATTTAAGGGGAAAGGTGGGGAGGGATAAATTAGGAGTTGGGATTAGCAGATATGCACTACTAAATATAAAACAATAAACAACAAGGTACTACTCTATAGCACAGGGAACTGTATTCAATATCTTGTAATGACCTATAATGGAAAAGAAGTGGAAAAAGGAAATATAAAATATCTATATATAGATATAGGTGGATAGATAGATAGATGAATTGATAGATATCTAAATCACTTTGCTGTACACCTGAAACTAACACAGCATTGTAAATCAACTACAATAAAGTGTTGTTTGTTTTGAAAAAAATTAATTCTTTTAAAGCATGAAAACATGAATACATTCTCCTTTAAATTTTAGAGAAAAGCCAAAAGGGTTATATGCATTTGGATAAAAGCTAAAGTCACTTTGGCCACACACATCTTCTCTCACTTTGTGGAAAGGTGAACCGTGATAACAATTTGATATCTACTCCAAGTAAAAACATACATACCCACAGAAGACATATTATTGGTTTGTGTGTGTAGATAATAGATAGATGGATAGATAGGTAGATAGAGACAGAGATATATAGCTATATATTTGTTGTGTATACATAGTCTGCTACTTGCTTTTTTAATTTGATATCTTACTTAAGAATCGTATCTGACTTTGTTGATACATGAAGCTGTTGTTCATTCCTTTAACTAAGACACATTGTTTCATTACATGAATATATCACTTAATCTAGTCATTTCCTTATTGGACATGAATCGGTCAGGCTTCAGTATAAGAAACCAATAGCTGTATGCATATTAAGAAAGAGATACGATATAGGGATTTGGGGCTTAAGACACCATTAGAAAGATTAAAAAGAGAAAGTTCTCAGCAGGCCTTTCAGAAGTATCTTCCAAAATAATAGGAAATTGACCAACTAAGGTAACTACTACCTTTGAGACCACCTCTGAAGCTGTACCAAAATCGAGATGCCAGCACTGCTTCCACCACAACCTTCTCTCAACACCCAGGAAGCCAGAGAATGGATCCTGGAATGCTACTCCTTCAGGGACTGTCAGTCAAACAACAACAGCAACAGCAAAAACCTGTACATTTCCACCGCTTCGCTTCCCTTTAGCAAGTACCAAGTAAAAGCAGGAAGATGCTGTCCACCACACTTCCAAATCCCACTTTGAACACATCTAAGTAATTGACCCATTTTGTACCCAGAGCCCTAGCTGCGATAGTATCTAGGATATAAAACTGTCAGCTTTCTGACTTCAAAGAGTAGGAGGTAAATACAGTTTGAGCAAGCTATCCACAATATACAACAACTTGAATTCTTTGCAATTACAAGCATACTATAATGAGCATTCCCATATGGGTCTCCATATATTTGGGGGAAGGGGGCAGGCTCTTTTTTCTTTTTAAATTTTATTGGAGTAGAGCTGACTTAGAAAGTTGTGTTAGTTTCAGATGTACAGCAAAGTAAATCAGTTATACATATACACATATCCATTCCTTTTCAGACTCTTTCCCCATGTAGGTTATTACACAGTATGAAGTAGATTTCCCTGCGCTGTGCTGTAGGTCCTTGTTACCTATTTATTTTATATATAGCAGTGGGTATATGTCAATCTGTCTCCATATCTTTATCTAGAGAAAATACCTATAATTGGAATTTCTAGGTCAAAAGTTATTGCATTAGTGAGCTCAGCCTGCTATAACAAAATGTCACAGATTGCGTGACTCAAACAACAGAAATGTATTTTCTCACAGTTCTGGAGGCCAGAGGTCCAAGATCAAGATGTTGTCAGGGTAGGCTTCTTCCGAGACCTCTGTTCCTGACCACCTCCTCGTTGTACCCTAGCATGCTCTGGGGTCTCTTTGTCTTATTATAAAGGCATTAGTGTTACGGGATTAAAGCCCTACCTTTGTGACCTCATTTGACCTATATGATTTCTTTATAGGCTCTATCTCCAAATATTGTCAAGTCGGGGGGAGGGTAAGCCTTCAATGTCTGGACCTGGGGGGGAAACCTCTTCAGCCTATAATAAGTATGTAGAATTTTTATTTCTTAATTATTACCAAATTGCTTTCCAAAGACGTTTTATCAAATTGAACCAAATATATCAAACTCTCTAAGCAACATTTGAAAATTTTGAAAAACTTGGGAGATCTTAAGACAATTATATAAATTAAAAAAAATGAAACTTGTTAATTTTATCTGTCTTCTTTATCCCTGGGCTGCGTGTCTTTTTATATACTTAAAATCCCTTTATATGTATATTTTTTCTGACAGAAATGAGTGACTGATTTGAAATGGTCAAGAAACCTTTCAGAGTTGAAGTTAAGGAACTTGGAGGTCATCAGGATGACTGCAGGATTCTGGACATAAAGAAAGACTGCAGACCTAAAGCCAAACCTGTTCTGACTTTAGAGGAGCAATAGAGAGGTAAACAGATGGCCAACCAAGAATGGGAGGGGTGTGTCCTATCCCAGTGGCATAGGCCTCAATGGAGGTTGGTATGCAAGTTCACACAGCTAGCAAATGACTCTCTAGATTTTTATGAAAGACTGTATGCCAAGATTTCTACTTTCAAAGAGTGTGTGGTCAGATGGTTCTCCAGTACTGTCACTATCCAATCCTTCTTTTGATGCAGCCATTCCAAACGGAGAGAAGTATTTTTATCTGAGACCTCTACATATAATATTCTTCTTATCTTTAAAAAACAAAACGAAACAGTTCTACCGTATAAGATCATTACGTAACATGTTTGGAGAAGTAGTCAGTCTCATAATAATAACGGCAGTTTTTTCAAAAGGATAAGGTCAAGGTTAAAATTGCTGTTTAATACGTATAAATATTCAACACTGTTGCCTCTGCTCTCAAAGTCTATTGATAATTCACTGCAAATTTTCTCTTTTTTGTGAAGGTATTAAATGTGGGAGTTTTAATGTAGTTATTTATGCATCCTCTTTTTATATATTTATTTGGCATCATCATTACTTATAACCCAGGAATTTTAAAGAGTTAAGTTTTTAAATCAGAACTTTTTAAATTATCTTGAATGGTATCTAATATAGACCATTTAAAATATTTCTCCAAGCCAAAGTGTTGCTACCAAGTTCTGATACTAAGGAAAATGCTTGACAAGTTTTCTTCTTGAAACAAAAATGCAATTTTAATTAAGAAAAATCAAAGAAATAAAAGTTTACTCTGGGACCATGGCGCATTATAAAAATTGTATCTTCTGGAGTTCCCGTCGTGGCTCAGCAATGCACACCCAAATAGTATCCATGAGGATGTGGGTTTGATCCCTGGCCTTGCTCAGTGGGTTGAAGATCCGGCATTACTGTGAGCTGTGATGTAGGTCTCAGAGGCAACTCAGATCTGGTTTTGCTGTGGCTGTGGTGTAGGCTGGCAGCTGCAGCTCTCATTCAACCCCTAGCCTGGGAACTTCCATATGCAGCCCACGGCCCTAAAAAGACCAAAAAAAAAATTGTATCTTCCAAACTCTGCATCAGAATGAAAAGGGGTGAAAACCATTCTTGCTCTGAGCAATTTTCTAGACGTGTTGTTATTTACAGAAAGTAAGCATTAAAGGCAACTTCCAGGGTGGCTGCATGAGGAGCGTCACAGACCTGCTTCCCAATGAAATGACGACTGAGCCCATGCGTTGATTCCATCTCTGCCACTTACGTCACGGGCCCGTTAGGAAGGAAGGTGATGGCTAGAAAGACAGGGTGACCGACACCCCAGAGTTTACAATTTTGTCCACCTGATCATTAAGCAGCGCCTCTGCAGCAATGTCTGGTAGACATTTCACCTTCACTGATACCTCCATAGTCTGTGCCCAGTGAAAAGTTCATCCACATACTCTTCCCTAAGCTTCCTTTTCATCAGTTTTCCAAAGTTCTTCCTTCCAAATCCTTGACAATTCCAACCAAACCATTTGCAATTACCCAGGAATTAATATAGACCTATATTTCTAGAACTTTCTCAGTCCAGAGATAGTAGATGACCAAATGTCATAGTGGAAGTTCTGACCACTAGGAGGATTTTCCTTTAGCACCATCCTTCAGGTTCACCCCAGCAGGGCAATAGGAGTGCAGCTGCTACTTTCTTTGTTTGCTTTTTTTTTTTTTTCTCTTTAGGGCTGCACCCTTGGTATATGGAAGTTCCAAGGCTAGGGGTCTAAGAGGAGCTGCAGCTGCCAGCCTACAGCACAGCCACAGCAATGCCATATCCGAGCCACACCTGCAACCTACACCAAAGCTCATGGCCATGCCAGATCCTTAACCCACTGAGTGAGGCCAGGAATCAAACCCGCATCCTCATGGATAGCAGTGGGGTTCGTTATCCTCGGAGCCACGACGGGAACTCCTGCAGCTGCTGCTTTCAAGCAGGACTAGCATAACGTGAAGACCCATCTGTAAACCAAGTTCAGGGTTTTTCTTGTTCAGTCAGCTGATTCTAAAGAGATTTCCAGAAAGCCATTTTTGGCAGATTTTTTCCTTCTGGGACCATTCCTGGTATGTATTCTATATTGTTCAGGGTCCTTCAGGAGACAGGACCACACGGTCATTTGAACCCGGAAAGGTTAATATAAAACTTTATTGACAGGGGGTTATAGTAAGGAGGAATTGGATAGTAAGGGTTTTTAAATAAGAATTCTAAAGAATACAGGAATAGCAAATATAAGATGTGACCACTCCCCTGGGGCTAAGTACCCTTCCCCGGCTATGGCAGAGATCTGGATATCCTTGGAAAGAGAACCACCTTGGCTTCCAGAACGGTGAAGTCAGTGAGGTAGCTCGTTAGTGGGAGCTGCTGGCAATCTGCTCTCTAGGAGGCCCTGAGCCTCAGAACTTGCTGGGCACCAGGAGATGCTACTGGATACAGCTGGAACCAGGACCCTGAGAGGTCCCCCTCACAGGAGTCTCGTGTGCTTCCGTGTCCAGCTCAGACTGGGGTCAGCTCGGGGCTGGCTGTGCAGGAGCGAGGTCAGGGGACGGCTGACCTCCAGGGCCCCTGGTGTGTGTCCACGTCCAGGTCCGAGGAGAAGACACGGGGTGCAGCAGCCTGGGCTGGGGACGGTCCCACAGTACCGGGGTCGCTAGATGTTGCCTCCATAGCTGTGCAAGTTTGATTCAAACAGCATAAAAATCTGTGCCCTGTGGGAAGCCTACCCTGGAGAAATTATGCAGGGGGCTGAACAAAGGAGGAAGAGAGCTTTCTGCGGGACACTAGTCAGAGAGCACACCGGAAACAGGAAAAGGAAAACCCTTCCAGGCCATTAACGTCATGCCAGGATTGCAAAAGAGAAATAGTGATGAGGCCCAGCACCATTATTGTAGAACAGGCAACAAAAGTAAAAAGGCAAAAAATCAACCACGGGCACAACGATTGTGTTTTGTGCTGCTGGATTTTGAGTTCTCTTTTTTTGTAGCATCTTGTGGTTATTTTTATTATTTTTATTTATTAAATAATTTATATTTTGGTGTATTATTTAAAGTTGAAGCTCTAATCCTTTGTACAGTAATTCTAGCACATAGGAGATTGTTTCCTGGAATGTTTTTATTTATTTTAATTTATTTTTAAATTTTTGGTCTTTTTAGGGCCACACCCATGGCATATGGAAGTTTCCAGGCTAGCAGTCAAATCAGAGCTGTAGCTGCTGACCTCCACCACAGCCACAGGAACACAGGATAGAGCTGCGTCTGTGACCTACACCACAGCTCATGGCAACACTGGATCCTTAACCCACTGAGTGGGACCAGGGATTGAACCCACATCCTCAGGATATTAGTCGGGTTTGTTAACCACTGAGCCATAATGGGAGCTCCTCCTGGAATGTTTTTAATTCAAATTGTGATCCCATTTGCAGTAAGGCATTAACTGTAAAGGCTCTGCCAGGAATGGGTTGAAAAGAGAGATTCTGTGTTTGCTTGTGTCAAGAGATCCAAGAGAAATACTATTCAGTTAGAGTCACTTGCAATGTTTTGAATTGTAACTTCTTGAACCAAGGTTCGGATTTGGGGGTAAGGCGGGAAATCTCTCCCACTTTGAGCCTGGGCTGATCCAGAAGAATTTTGTTATTGAGTGACTATTTTACACATTTCCATTCCCATTATTCTCTCATGATAATTCAAACTCACACTAACCTACCACCCTACCAGGGGGCCCACTGACTATCAGCTCAGGTGTTTAGACTCATTCTCTCACTTAAACTTACTTTGTTTCTTGTCCCTAGAAGTCTGTTACTTCCTTAAAAGCTCATCCATGCATTTAAAAGACTTTTGTTAAGAGTTTGTCAGGATAGTTAGTAGAAGGTGCAGAATTACCTATTCTGCTAAATTCCAAGAACCAAGAGTCCCCAAATATCCTTATAAATCCTCTTTGCTATTTTTTATGTCTTTTTCCCTTTTTATGTAGAGCCGCACCCGCGGCATATGGAGGTTCCCAGGCTAGGGGTCTAACAGGAGCTGTAGCCGCCGGCCTTCGCCACAGCCACAGCAACGCGGGATCCGAGCCGCGTCTGCAACCTACACCACAGCTCACGGCAACGCCGGATCCTTAACCCACTGAGCAAGGCCAGGGATCGAACCCGCAACCTAATGGTTCTTAGTCGGATTCGTTAACCGCTGAGCAACGAAGGGAACTCCCTCTTTGCTATTTTTTTAAGGCAACATATATAACACTCTCTTTCAGTGAGGCTTAAATTAATTACCACTTATTACCTACCTTGGGTGAGTTATTAAATCTCAACTTGCCGCCAAAGCTACAACTCCTACTCTTCTTGCAGCCATATAATCTGGAGGATGTCATGATTTGTCCTTAATGGAAAAGACACATTCCTCCTCAACAAGTTTCTTCCAACACAATCATCCATGAACTTACTGACTGGTTTATTTCCCATCAGATTTTGCATATAACATTTTTATTTCTAATCAATTAAATTACATCCCAGCAAAAGAAGTAAAGCCATTGGGCAATGCCCATGGGGTGACTTGTCTTATCCTGAATCCCATTACCAGAAACAGTCTTCTTCATGTGCGGTTGAATGGCATATTAAAACACACAGTTTTCGTCTCAGGAGATCCCACCTGGAAAGTGTGGGAGTGAAGGAGCTTTTTGACAAGATGTATATTTTTACAACCGAAAATTATATGATATTATTTCTCCTATCATCAGAATAAGAGTCCAAAAATCAAGGGACAGGACTGCGTAGGGCTTCTCTTAATGTTAGACCTGTATTTAAAGCTTTGGACTGTGATGGTTGAAAGGCTTTAGTACCCAAAAAAGAACTCTTCTCTTAAAGAACCCAGTGATGATCCCATTTAATGGGAAGTCAGGACTGTGAGGGAGCAATTTAGCATTTTCATGCCCCTGAATAAACAAGCAGGCATGGCACGTCGGTAATCGAATTCAAAAATTTAGTCATCAGTTATAAAATACCAACAGAATTACAGCAGAACTGAAGGAGATACAGACATACTAGACCTGAAGCTGTACCAATAATGAGTAGGTTTGGGTTTTCTTCTTTTGGGGAACTGGGGACAATATACTCAGATATTTGATGCATACCTGAACTGTAAATAGTAGGAATAGGGAAAAAAAAGTGTATGAAGAAATGCGATTTTAATGTTGAGCAGCCAAAGGAATGAATTACAGTAACCCTGCCCCTAACCCCTTTTTGCCAGTTGGTATCAATACAGTCTTTCTATGCTTAGAAATCTGGTTTCCCTTTGAAAGCTCTGTGGGACTTGGCCAGGTGGGTCAAGTAGATTCCCCCCTTCATGGTTTCCCCCCTTCATGGTTTTGAAACTGGAACTATTGAAACCGAGAAACAGGAGAGGCAGCTGTGGCACTGTGTGAGTGTTAGCACCTGGAATGCAGTGCCATCAGCGGCAGCAGCAGTATGTGTAAGGGGCATGGCATCCAGGGCTCGGGCATGGTGTCAGTGATATCTGCATTGTTAGTTCTGCAGAATGGGTTTGGCTGTGGTCCAGGCTGTGCGGTCTGGGTTTGTTCTGCGCGTTTTCTGAACATGTCTCCAGTCTTTCTGGCAATTCCTGAGTCCCAGTATCCTTAAGAATTTCCTGGTTCAAACTGCAATTTGAAAAACAATCTTCCTCACTAAACAGAATGAGCTTAGAGAAAAAACAGACTTTTAATAACTTGTATTCCTTATATGCCTTAGCAGAGAGCCTTTTTTAAGTGAGTACATCTGCTACTGTGGTTTATTAATAAATAATGTCATCCCTAAGCTTAAAATGTTATAACTTATGAAGAAATGTAAGGCATTTACATGAAATAAATACAATCTATAACATGAAATAAAACTAAGTGCTAAATTGGGAATAGACCTGCTTCAATCATAAAGTCTTTCTGAAAGAGATGGGATTATAGGTAATTCCTGAAGGGTGGGCAGGAGATGGCATTTTGGTTACAGGAACTATAAAGCAGAGGAAGGAAACTGGATAGTTAAGGGCCAGGGAGATCAGCTTCACTGAAGAAATGCCCGTATGAACTGAAACCAATCTGAACGGTTAAGAGGGAACATATTACTAAGGCTTACCCTCTAAAGGGAAAGAGAAATTCCCTGTTTCTCCAAATATCTTACATGTGTCTTCAATTTTCCCCCCAAACTTAAAACCTTTAAACATTAGGCTAAGCACCTTGCCAGAAGAGGTTTTAGAAATCAAGTATGAATTAACCTCTTCTGTGGCTATGTGCCAACTTAGATATTCTTTCCTGGTCTGATGACTAAAAAAAAAGAGAGAGAGAGAGCTGGAGCTGTGGCGAGTAATAAAAGATAGTTCCAAATATATCAGCTTGCGTTCACTTTTCCATTATTTTTGGCATTTTTGTTTTTTAATAATAAGCAGTGAACAGCTTACTATTACAGCTTTGCACTGGCAGCGTAAAGACCAACGATTATTTCTTGGTGGGAATGTCCAGTCCTGCCCCTGTCCTCGTCTCGAGGAATATACTTGCTCCTTGACTTCAGGAAGACTTCCAGGAGCAAAGATACACTTGAAAGTGGCTGAAAATAGTTTTAAAATCTAAGTTCCTTGGCTTGACAGTGAAATGACCACAGAGTCCGGTCACTGGGTCAAAAATCAATGACCAAACGGGGGGAGGGGTGCATTAGCCTTAGTAAAAGCCGGACTCGAAAACCACAACCAAGGAGAAAGGCAACCATTAAAATACAGGAAATAACAATGTTGGCTCTTTCTCTTGGCGAGACGGTCGGCAGCTTTCCAACCCCTCTGGGGTTCCTCTGAAGTTCATGGCTCCTTCTTCTGGGAGCCCAGACCCCCGCCCTCGCGGAAACCCTTGCAGGGCAGCCCCGCAGCCGGGTCCTCGCGAGGCCGCCCTCTTCCTACCTCCAGGGCACATCGCCCCTGGCCCCACCCGAGGCACAGTCGGCCGCGCCCGCAGCAGGCCCCAGGCCAGGTGGGGATGTGCCCGGGTCCCGAGCCGGCCCGGCAGTTCCGCGTCTGCGCAGCGGACGTGGGGCTGGAGCGGGGCCGGCCGGGGAGGCGCAGGATGCGCGGGAGCCAATGGGCACGCTGGAGGGAGCCGGGCTGGCGGCGGCGGCCGGCGGGGCGCGCACTCTCGGGATGGAGGGCGAGCGCCGGGCAGCTCGGGCGCGCTCCGCGGGCCTCCCGGCCGGGGGCGCCGGCGGGGACAGCCCGGGGGGCGCCGCCCCCCTCCCGGGCAGCAGCGGCTCCTCTGCCCTGCTGCCGGCCGAGGTGCTGGACCTGGACGAAGACGAGGACGACCTGGAGGTGTTCAGTAAGGTGAGGGCGGCGGCGGCGGCGGCGCGTCCCGGGAAAGTTCCAAGTCAACTCCGGGAGTTGGCCCCGCCGAGCAGCGGCCGCCCCTGCGAGCTCGCCCGGCCCCCGCCCGAGGCTCGGAGCCGGGAGTGGGTGGGTCAGTCCCGGCTGCCCGACCCCGCCTGGAGGCTCGCTGCACCCGGGGCTGAGTCCCGGCGGGTTCCGGACCGCAGCCGCTCCCCGGCTGGCTCTGCACTTTGACCTTCCGTTCGGCAGGGCCGTGACTTCGTGCAGCCCGCAAAGTTGTGATACCCCCCACCCCCTTTTTTCTCTTTCCTTCTCTGACGCGGTCATTTCCAGGGACAGTGGCCGAACCCGGGACGCGGGGGCCCGAAAGTGCCCCGTTCCCTGGCCGCTTCATTTCGGGCAGAGCCAGCCCTGAACTCTGGAAACGAGATCACCGGAGTCTAGAGAAGTGATTCTTGATTTAGTGCGGTTGCTGGTTGAGGATTTGAGATGGGGCGGGGGGGTGGGGGTGCGCCGGAGGTGAGTCTCAAGTCGAGTGGCAAGAGGCGTGACGGAATCCCTCTTCGGGAGAAAACGGTTCGTGTGTCTTGCAGGGAAGCTCCCGCGCTGCCGAGCTCGGGATTTTTCAGATAGCTCCTGCCACCCAGCCCACAGCCAGCGCTTTCGTTTTTAAACCAGCCCCGGGGAAGTCGAGGACCAAAGGGCCCTCTGAACTTGCAGGATAGTTGCAGAGAAAATGACCCAGGTTGGCTGCAGACTTGTGGTGCTTCTAGGCTGGTGGGTTGTAATTTCTTTTTGGAAGAGAAAAATAACAGTTCTTGCAGGGCCGTTCAGTGCCACCACTGCAGCTTCTCCCGTTGCTGCCGGTAGAACACTGGGGTTGAGGTGAGAACATTGTGTCAATTACTGAGAATCCTGTGCAGTTGGTAACTGTCACCTTGAGTTGTTAAGTAACTGTTTCACCCCAGCTTTATTCTGGGAGAGAAGTTAGAATGTGAACAAACCTACTCTGACCCCAAAGAGGAATATAGAAAGCACCCCCTTTACTGTTTAGAATTAAATGAAATGGTAGGCACAGTTGTGTTCTAGATGTTCACGGTGTCAGTTTTGTGCTCTTGATAAAGCCATTTGGTCTTTCAGTGTATTGAAATTCTAAAACAGGGGAATTATTTTTATGGTCACTTGGCGAAAGTTAACACTGCCTTTTTATGTTCCGCACAGACTTTATGTTCAGATAGGACAACTGGCCAATTCTTGTTCACATTGCTTTCTAGGATACCATTAGTCTATGCAAGTTGGTGTGGGGCTCTGCTGTGAATCTTCCAACACCACATAGGGTGGGGCTGGGTGGGGTGGGGGTATGGACAGTGCTGGGAGCCGCAGTTGCATATCAGAACCATCTGGGATGGTTTAAATTTGTCCTGTGGTTTCTCTTTCCCCAAATTTTGTGTTCCAGCCGCCCTTAAGAGTCACCATTTTAATGAGACCCTGTTGTCAAAGGCAGATCTTCCAGTGAAGCTAATGAAATTTAAATGGCAGCTGTTTCTTCCTTCGCCCAGGCCTCTGGAAATGTCGGAAGTTAACTGGGAGTTGTGCGTGTTCTAGGTGGAAAGGGAAGGACAGGCTGCAGCCAGAAGCATTTCTAAGTAAGCATTTCTGGTGAAGTGCCTCAAGCTATCTCAGAAGAAAGGAATCTAGAACTCGATGGCTATCAGTTGTTGAGATTTCTTTCCTGGTTCTAAATAAAAATTTGTTTTTCCGCCTAATTTTAGGTTTGTAATTTTGTATTCTGTTTTAAAGCATGTAAGATTCAGCAGCATACCTAACCACTACTTTCCTAAATGGGGCCTATAATAACGTGCAATATTGTATTTTAATCTATACAGCTGGTTTCTGTAGAAGACTTTCTCAACGTTTTCCGAGTATCCAACATAGTAGTCATACAACACTAACAGGCAGAGTGCATTCAAGTGTATGGGCCTTGCCTGCTTATATTTTAGTAAGTTGAATTTTTCAACCATTAACCACAGTTAGACAAGCACATTTAAGAAAGTTGTTTTCATTTGGTCTCCTCCCTACTGCTCCTTTTTGAGCCTGCTCCTCGGTAGAACGCTGCCACTGTCCATCCTACCTTAAGATGGTATCAATCATTACTTCTGAAGTATACTAATGCTATCCTTTATTACTTTTGTGTCCAGTGCTGCAGGGCAACGGGAGATCCTGAAAGAGGGACGGCGCGGTATAATAAAACACACAAGACTCTTTTACATTTAGAAAGTGGGGGGCCGGGAGGTACCTTGTCCCGCAGGACGAAAGCGCCTAGGCTTTAGCCCATGTGCCTTTTATTAGGGAGGGTGACGTAGGTTATTGAGCAAAATCAGGTGCAGGTAATGCTAAAGCCATCTCTTCGTGGTTGCGTGTTTGCACTTGTGCCAAATTTGTTTACTGCAAAGCTCAGCAGTTTCAGTGGTCTCCAACGTACTTGGAGATCCACCTCTTTCATATTCAGTCTGCATTTACAGTTGTAATCACTTATCTCCTTAGATTATTTATAACTGTATATACTGTGCCCCTGGGCAGAAGCTGCTGCTTTTTCACTTTTATTTTATTGGATGTAGAGTTAACATATATTAGTTTCAGGTGTACGACATAGTGATTTGACAGTTGTGTGCATTATGAATTGATCATCACCATGATAAGTCTAGTAACCGTCTGTCACCATATGAAGTTACCGCGATATTACTGACAGTATTAACTGTGCTATACATTACATACCAGTGACTTTGTTGTTCAATAACTGGAACTTTGCACTTCTTAATTCCCTTAACTTATTTCCTCCTCCCTCCCCCAAACTACCAGTTTGTTCTGACCTGTGTTTTCATTTTGTTTTTCCATTTGCTTTTTTTTTAAATTTAATTTTATTATTGTTTTTTTCTTTTTGGGGGCTGCCTCTGTAGCATATGGAAGTTCCTGGGCTAGGGGTCAAATCAGAGCTGCAGTTGCCAGCCTGCATCACAGCCATAGCAACACCAGAGTCAAGCTGCATCTGCAATTTACTTCACAGCTTGCATCAACACCGGATCCTTAACCCACTGAGCAAAGCCGGGGATCGAACCCACATCCTCTGAGACGCTATGTCAGTGAGGATGCACTAAGCCACAACAGGAACTTCTGTTTTTTAGATTCTACATATAAATGAAATCATGAAGTATTTGTCTTTCTCTGTCTGCATTATTTCACTTAGTATAATACCCTCTAGGTCCACCCATGTTGTTGCAGATGGCAAGATATCATTCTGTTTTATGGCTGAGTAATATTTTTATTCCTCCAATGATGGACACTTAGGTTGCTTCCACACCTTGGCTGTTGTAAATAATGCTGCGGTGACATAGGGATGCCTATATCTTTTCAAGTTAGTGTTTCCTTTTCTTCAGATTAAATACTCAGGAGTGGGATTGCTGGATCCCATGGTAGTTGTAATCTTAATTTTTTGAGCAACCTTCATACTGTTTTCCATAGTAGCTGCACCAATTTACATTCCCACCAGCAGTGCACAAAGGTTCCCTTTTCTCCATATTCTCACCAACGCTTGTTTTTTGTTGCCCATTGGATAATGGACATAATGACAGGTAGGAGGTGATATCATATTAAGGTTTTGATTTGCATTTCCCTGGTGATTAGTGATGTTGAGCCTTTTTTTCCTTTGTCTTCTGACCGTCTGTATGTCTTCCTTGGAAACTTATCTATTCAGGACCTCTACCCATTTTTAATTAGATTGTTCTTTTTATTTTATTTTCTTTTTTATTGTTCATTTTATATCAAGTTGTATGAGTTCTTTTTATATTTTGGATATCAATCCCTTATCTGATATACCAATTGCAATTAGCTTCTTCCATTTAGTAGGTAGCCTTTCATTTTTTTTGATGGCTGCTTTTGTTGCCCTTCATTGAGGAAACACATCTGTACTGTCTTGATTACTTTAGCTTTGCAGGGTAGTTTGAAACCAGGGAGCATGATACCTCCAGTTTTGTTACTCTTCCTTAAGATGGCTTTGGCTAGTCAAGGTCTTTTGTGGTTTCACACAAATTTTAGCATTATTTGTTCCAGTTCTGTGCAAAATGACGTTGGTATTTTGATAGGACTTACATTGAATCTGTAGATTACTTTGGGTGGTATGAATTTTTTAATAATATTAATTCTTCCAACCATTGTATCTCCATTTATTTGTGTTGTCTTCAGTTTCTTTCACCAGTGTCTTTTTTTTTTTTTTTTTGCCTTTTAGGGCCACACCTGTGGCATATGGAAGTTCCCAGGCTAGGAGTTGAATCAGAGCTGCATCTGCGAGCCTACACCACAATGCCGGATCCTTAACTGACTGAGTGAGGTCAGGGATTGAACCAGCATTCTCAGGTTTGTAACCTGCTGAGTCACAACAGGTTAGGGTTAGGGTTAGGGTTAGGGTTAGGGTTAGCCTCATCAGTGTCTTAAAGTATAGTTCTTTCACCTCCTTGGTTAAATTTATTCCTAGGTATTTATTCTTTTTGAAGTGATCGTAAGTGGAATTGTTTTCTCAATTTCTCTGGTAGTTTGTTATTAGTGTATAGAAACACAACAGTTTTCTATATATTGATTTTGTATCCTGCACCTTTAATGAGTGCATTTATTCTAATAGTTTTTGGTGGCATCTTTAGGGTTCTTGTCTATATAATGTCATGTCGTCTGCAAACAGTGATAGTTTCACGTATTCCTTTTCAATTTTTATGCCTTTTATCTTTTTTTTAATCTGATTTTATCTCTTCTTCTTATCTGATTGCTCTGGCTAGGACTCTCAGTACTGTGTTGAATAAAAGTGGTAGAGTAGGTAACCTTGATCTTATTCTTGATTTTAGAGGTTAGTGTTGCATGTGATATTAACTGTGGGGTTGTCATATATGGCCTTATTATTTTTAGGTGTATTCCCTCTATACCCACTTTTTTTTTTTTTTTTCATTTTTAAGGCTGCACCCGCGGCATATGGAGGTTCCCAGGCTAGGGGTCTAATCAGAGCTGTAGCCACCGGCCTACGCCACAGCCTTAGCAATGCAGGATCCGAGCCGTGTCTGTGACCTGCACTGCAGCTCACAGCAATGCCAGATCATTAACCTACTGAGCAAGGCCAGGGGTTGAACCTGCAACCTCATGGTTCCCAGTTGGATTTGTTAACCGTTGCACTGCGACGGGAACTCCCTATACCCACATTGTTGAGAGTTTTTAATCATAAATGAATTTTAAATTTTGTCAAATGCCTTTTCTCTTTCTGTTGAGATGATCATGTGATTTTTATCCCCCATTTTGTAAGTGTAGTTTATCACAATCCATTTGCAGATCAGAAGCTTTTTAAAGAGTAGGCTCTTTGACTTATAATTATCCCTTTTTTGCACAGTATATTAAAGTCCCTGGTAAATACATGTTAGATATTTCTGTGTAAGATGCTATGCTAAGGATTCTTGGGAAAAAAAGAAGTGTGACATTTAGTTCTTGTTATCACATCTTGGTGTCCAGCTGGAAGATGTGACAGAAACTCTAAATAACAACATATATCAAGAGAGATGGAAGTAAAACAAAGAAAATATTGTTATGAGTTTTCAAATAATTCAGTTAGGAGAAAATGATGCCAACTCTCAAGAGAGCACAGAGACTGCAGGGGTTATTGACTTAAAAGAACAAGAATAGATGTGGAAGATAAGAGAACATAACTAATAAAAAAAAAGGGAAAAGATGAAAATTATAACAATAGTGTAAGTATAGTTTTAGAACTGGGCCAAAATGAGATGAGGCTTGCAAAAAATTTATGTAGAGAAAAGAGGCAGAAGTATCTACATTTAAAGGAAAAAGTTCTCCTTTTGGGTGGAAATAGTATATTAAAAGAAATTACCCTTATTTTTATTAAATACTGTAATGTGTAGAAGAAACAGCAGTTGAAACAGAGCATAGGTAAATAGGTCATAGTGAAACACTGAGATGCTTATTTGTTGCACAGTAAATAATAGCTTTTATTATTAGCCTTTTAAATGGTATTCAGGACCATAAAGTGAAATGTATATCATCTAGGATAATCAGGGAATTTACAGATATAGTTATCCACATTACCAATAGTCATCTTGGAAAATGGAGGCATAGTGCCCAAAAGCTAGAGATAGGTAAAAATTCTTTTTGAAAATAATAGGACAGAAAGGAAATTCTGAAAGGTATAGACCAATAGGCTTAATTTCGGTCTCCAGAAGTGCTATCAAAGCTACAGAAGTTTTTAGTAGATTAATATAAACACTTTGAAAAAAGGCCCCAATCTTTTTTTATAAGAATGGTGGAAAATTAAGATATTTTTTAAGATAAATCAGAAATATAACAATGTGTGTATTTATTTAAACAAGGCTTTTAAAAGAATCACTCATATTTTTGTGGAAAAGCTTATTTTTGAAAAATAATCAACTATAATTTTTGAGACCTCCAGCTCTCAGATACTTAGAAGAAGATATTGGAAGTTTGGTTATTAATTTTCACATTTGTTCTTTGAATCATCTTTATTTAGTTCCTATTGTGTGCCTCCAGCCTCTATTAGCCATGGGCATGATAAGAATCAGAATTATCTCCAGTGATTTAAATAAAAGAGTTTAATGCAAGAAATGTTTTTAGAATTCTGAGCCAGTTTCAGGCACAGAGAAAGGATCCTGAGGCACTTAGAGACTTGCAGTAGCAAAGAGCCACTAGCACCCCTAGTTCTAAAGGAAAGAGGAATAGAAATAGTGTTGCTGGATCCCAGTGAGAGCTGGAGCTGTGAAGAAGCGGCCACTTCCATATGCGCTGTATGTACAGAGAGATGTAGCTGGAAATGTGCCCCTGCCAGAAGTGTGACGCCAAAGCAGGGAGGAAATAGGGAGTATATTCTCTGTTCTTCTCCTCCTGCTACCGGATCTCCTGCTTGTGCACTAGACAGGCTGCTCAGGTGATGTCAGACATGGGGTCAGCTTCCTAGGGCACAGAGAATAATGGACGGGAGCTGGAAGGAGGTGAAAAGAAAGAAGAACCAGGATGATACATAGTACTACAAAAGTGTGGACGATAACTTTGGATAAAAACAGCCCCATCACTACCTCCCATCCTCTATGCTCTTCTATAATGTGACCTGCCACCTTCCTGTCAAGAGGTGGGCTCCAGGCCCCTCTCACTGAATCTGGGTGGGACTGTGACTGCCTTGACCACTAAGATCTGGTAGAAGTGGTACTCTGCAACTTCCAGGGCCAGATCGTAAGAGGAAATGCAGGCTCCGCTTTGTCCAGTGGGACACTGTGCTTTTGGGAGTTGTCATGTCAGAAGTGCAACCTAAGACCTCCATATTGTAAGGAAGCCCAAGTCACATCAACAGACTACAGGCCAATACTCCAATCAGCAGCCCATGCTGAAGTCCCAGCACCGTCCAGAACTAAGCGACTGTCTTGTAAGTGAAGCTGTCTGATGTGATGTCAGCCCCCAGCACTGAGTCATCAGATCTTATTGGCTGAGGTCCCACATATGAAGGAGGAGAGACAGCCCGCTTCTGCTATCTCATGTTGGAATTCTTGACCCAATAAACTAGTGGTAAAATTTAAAAACAAGTTATATTATACCACTAAGTCTTGGGATGGTATGTTTTACAGCAGCAGAAACTGTAGCAAAAGCTGATAGTCTGTATAACATAGTCAACCTCATTTTGATAAATTAGAACACTGGGTTTAAGAGCAGACCGTGAGGTATGATCGGGATAAATGTAAAGGTTCCAAAGAAAGCTCCGCTTATCATTGTAAATAAAACTATAGCCGAGACATAAGCTTAATGTTTGGGAGAAGAGACTATAGAAACACTGCCTGTATTTTTTTTTTAATTTTTTTTAATTTTTGCATTATAGCTGGTTTACAGATTTCTGTCAGATTTTCCAACTGTACTGCGTGGTGACCCAGTTACATGTACATATATGGATTTGTCACATGTGATCAGACATAGTTCGCTGTACTATACAGCTGGATCTCCTTGCTTTTCCATCACCGAAGCACTAGTTAACCCCATTCCCTCCCACCCCCTCCCCCACCCCCTTGGCAGCCACAAGTCTGTACCCCAAGTTCGTGATTTTCTTTTCTGTTGAGAGGTTCATTTGTGCAGTATATTAGACTCTAGTTATAAGAGATATCATATGGCATCTGTCTTTCTCCTTCTGTCTTGCTTCATTCAGTATGAGGGTCTCTAATTCCATCCATGTTGCTGCAAATGACATTATTTTATCTTTTTTTATGGCTGAATAGTATTCCATCATGTATATATACCACATCTT
>PVHT020004944.1:224507-237562 GCA_004024745.2 Catagonus wagneri | reverse complement strand
TCTGTTGAGAGGTTCATTTGTGCAGTATATTAGACTCTAGTTATAAGAGATATCATATGGCATCTGTCTTTCTCCTTCTGTCTTGCTTCATTCAGTATGAGGGTCTCTAATTCCATCCATGTTGCTGCAAATGACATTATTTTATCTTTTTTTATGGCTGAATAGTATTCCATCATGTATATATACCACATCTTCCTAATCCAGTCATCTGCCGATGGACATTTGGGCTACTGTGAATAGTGCTGCAGAGAAACACTGCCTGTATTTGACACTGACTCCACTGCTTACTAGCTTATTTTCCCTGGGCAAGTTGCTTAACTGCTCAAGGCCTCAGATTTTTTGTTGTAAAATGAGATTACATGACTACTATATTGAGAGAACCTTCAAATAGTGTCTGGCCCTTGGTAAACCCTCTTGAGTATTGATTGGACATACACAGTCAGCATAGGGTCCTGCTGTCCAAAAAGAACTGCAGTGATGGGCCTGTTCTAGATACATCTGTTTAATGTGGCAGCCACTGGCCACATGTGCCTTTTGAGCACTTGAATTGTGACTCATACAGCTGAGGAACTGAACTCTTCATTGTATTTAATTTGAATAAATTTACATTTAAATGTGCTAGTGCCTACCAGTTTGAGGAGTACACGTCTAAACAAACTCATATTTTATTACTAGCTTGGGTGTATTACTAGTTTGAGTCAGAATGAATGAGTGGTTTCCAACTTTGGTGATCTGGACAGAAATATAGCACACACACTGTACTTAACATATGTGTGGATGTATATAGGGTGGACATTTGAATGTGTATGTATATGCATATATATATATATATATATATATATATATATATATATATATAGTGTGTGTGTGTGTGTGTCTGCGTGTACACATGGCAGATGTGTCTGTATGCGTATGTGTGTACTGTACGTATATGTGCATTCTCAGTTGTCAAACCCACTTAAAACTAGAACACAGGATTACAGAAGATTTTAAATCATGTGTTCCCCTTCCTCTGCCCTTCTTCCTGATCCTATCTCAGTGGCTAAAAAAAGGGGGGAACCGGTAAAGAAAAATAGGGTAGACCCAGGACTGTATCTGTTTCTCTTGCCAGAAGCTCCACCGTCTACCATGCCAGCCTACTTCTATGCTAAGTACTCCTGTCTTCCTCCCCGAAGAGGAAGAATGGGTGAGTGAAGTAGAAAGAAGCTGGAAAATCCTCAGGTTCTCCTTATGAGTGAGTGTGTATGGTCAGCAGCAGACTTAAACAAGGAAACTGCCGAATAAGTCTGGGGAAAGCGTAGATAGGACCATTTTACATACAGACTTTCCCAGTGGTTTTCAGTGACTGAGTGATCAATACATCCGAATGACACAGTATTGAATCTGGAAAAACACCGACTTTTCAAGGTCACAGGGAATATCAATTGTACTGCAGTTTGAACTTTCCGGGCCACCTAAGTTCCACCCCATCCTCAGTATTTGAAGGGGGAACTGATGGTAATAGAAAACGGCAGAGCAACATTTTGTCATCTGTGGACAAAGTGTCCTCATTCTCTGGAATGCTTCAGATAGGGTCTTAGGTCTAGTCTGAGCTTAGCAGAAAAAGGGCTGGGATCCACCAGCACGGTCTCCCATGGGCACAAGCAGTGGGGAGGGGGGTGGCCGAAGTAGTGTTGCTCTCACCATGCCCTTGCCATCGTGAAGGGGAACAAACTAAGGACTTTCACTGATGCTATGTTCTGGCAGCCCCAGCCTGTGAAGAAAGGCTGGGAAGAACAAAATATAGTTTCGCTGGGAAAAGACTTGGGCTAATTCTCTCAACAGCTCTTTATGAAGAGTCGTGGTTATCTAGTTGGGTTAAATGTTTGTAGGTTGGAAGGGCAAAACTGGAACCACTAGGTCAAAAATATGTGGAGATAAGTTTTAGGTCAGTTTATGGAGTAGTTTTCTAATTGAAGATTCCAAAATGAAAAGGATTGCTCCGCTTGGCCATAAATTGTGTCACTGAAAATGCTCTGGCACAAGCTGGATGACTAACTGTCCCAGAGGAGAGACGGCTGTGTCTGGACTGTCCCTTCCCGCTATTAAGAGGCTGTTACAAGTGGAATTTTAACGTGCTAAACGTAAGCACAGGAGCAATGGAAAGTGTTCATTCAATGATCCTACTCATCCCTTTGGCTGATTCCCAAACTGAACTCGGTTTTGCCATTCCCAAATTCTTAGTGATCTCTTCCCACACTTAGGTGACTTTTCTGTTTAATTCTCTTCTAATGATGTGACCATTTCTTAGATATCTAGGATAAAATACTAGTTCTTACCTTCTGTTTCTCCCTTTCACTCACCCTCCGGGTCTCCTAAACATCTGAAAAGTTTCCATTATTTTCTTGGTATCTCTGGAATTAGTGCCTTTTTCTTTGGCCCACTGCTCCAACCCCCAAGTAGTTATGTGGTTACTTCTGAGAACTGTTTAAATAGCCGCATAAGGTCTTCGTTCTTCTGATGTTCTGCCTATAGTCAGTCCCGTGTGTTCACAGAAAAGTGAGGTTTACCAGAGCACACAGCTCTGAAAATGTTGAGCATACTGTCACATTGCATCTTTCAGGGTCTTGGTAATCGGGCTCTCCTGCCTCTTCTCTCCCTCTCTCTCCCTCTCTCTCCCCCTCTCTCTCACTTGCTCGCCTTCCTACTCAAAGTATGTTCCATGAATCTGTTGGATCACCTGGGAGCTTGTTAGAAATGCACTTTCAGAACCCACTCCAGGCCCTATGAATCAGAACCTTTAACAGGATTCCTTGGTGATTTGTTTGCACCTTGCAATTAACTGTTGGGTCAACAAAACAAAATCCATTCTGTTATTTATGGCCCATTGTAAATCTACCTCTTCCAGAAGAGCTTCTTTGTTTTCCAGTTGGAATTAAGTTCTCCCCACTCTGTGCTCCCCGTAATAGTGTTTTGAATATAATACTTAATCCATTTTACCTTATAAATAGGTATTTATTTCTCTTCTCTAAAATCTCGATTGCTTGTCTCTCTCTAATAAATTAAACTGCTCGAAGGCAGGAGAGTGGAACTCCAGCTCTTAATGGAATGAATACATTAATTTATGACATGGCCTGTGCCTTTTTTCGTATACACGGACATGATTATTAAAGTAATTTGCCAGTGATCTGTTTTCAGTAAATTTAGTTTGCATTGTCTTGGTCTTCCCAATCTGGTTAGTAGATCAAATAGTATTTAAAACAAATTTGTCTTAATAAATGGTGAGTGTTACTGATGGATGACACAGAGCTATGCTGGGTGTCAATCCTGGACAAAATCTCCTATTTAGATTTTATTAGAAGAAATAAACACAAAGCCTAAAAAACCCCAAGGGAATCATTTAGAAACCTTCTTTTATTTGGAAAAATAAATCCTTTTAAGCTGATAGCACCTGCCTCAATCAGGGGGCTTGGTTGCAAGCAATGGAAACCAAATCAGGCAGGAAAGGGATGAAAGGGGTCCTATTAGGTAGCTCACAGAGCAGTCTGAAGGCCGGAAATGCAGATGCAGAAAGGGACAGGCACTAGCAGAAACTATACCCAGTGTTATGTTTGGAAAGGGGATTGGATGTTGTATAGCCAAAATGAATGAATGAATGAATAAATAAATAAATAAAATCCATAAGAACCTCTTGGAAGAACTATACATAGTTCTTTTGTGCGGGTAACAAAATTTTATGTATTGGTCAGTGGCAATGGGGAAAATTATTACAAGTATTTTGGGAAAATGATGTTAAAAGGCCTCAGATTTGAACTTAATTAAATGTGTTCTGCTTGGTTCCGAAAGTGGATTTTTATTTTTGCATTTTGCTTGTTGCTGGGACATGCCATTCTTGTGGCTGAAGGAAAAGCACATTAGCGCTGATGGAAACAGGCAGTAGTTTCCAAATCTTCTGCCCAGACGCATGACACTGTCCAAAGCAAGTCACTGGTCAAATTTCCAGGGGTGGGGAACTATTTTCCTCTTGTAAGGAGGCGCTGAAAGTTACCCGTCAATTGTCCAGGAGATAACAGTGCTTTCATGTAGAGACAGGAGTCATTAGAAACAATCATACCATCTCATGCAGTGGTTTCATAGCAAAATCATAGGCAAATGGCATGTTGAACATTTCTAAGTAAGGAAAACTGTTTTTTTCCCCTATAGAATGTTAAATACAAGAAAGAAAATTTTCCACTAGGTAAGAAATGACCCAAGCATAATTGAGATAAATGGAAAGGCATTTGTAATGATTAATAACCTCCGGCTGGTTAATGCTCATGAATGGTCTGAGTAAGATCGTACAGATCCTTGGAAACTTCTAGCTGTGCAGCACATGTCTTACTTTGGATTTTTAGGTACAGCATTCATTTATCACGGAGTTCTCCCTTCCCTTTTTAAAAGCTAAGATAAAAATGCAAACACTAAAAATTCTGCCACAATAAATGTCAAAACGAGTTTTGTTGGTTATACCTTCATCAAAGCCGGTGTTCTACCCATTTGCCTCCTTTCTGGTCCCCCAACATCCTAAGACCTTTCCCACCTTCGGCTTTAAGGTTCCCCTGCCTGGAATCCTCTTCCCTCGGTGTTTTTCATGGCTGGCCCCTTCTCACGTCACCTCCTTAGACACCGTCCCTGACTGCTATCTCTCAGAAGCGTTCCTCTTGTTCCCTGCCTTAACCACTTATCCCAGCTATTCACTCCACTTTCTCTGGAATTGACCCCCTTGTTTTTCAATGCTTGTTCATATCTGGACTTAATTTTTTCCCTTCATTTGTTTATTATCTGTTACCCTCCCGTCCGCCTAAAGGGTAAGCTTCATGAGAGAAGGCACCATGCGAGCCAGTCTTGGCCAGTGTCCCGTTGCAGCCCAGTACCTGACACATAGCTGACATTCAATGGCCATTTGTTAAATGAAGTAAAGCTGCACTTTTGGCATGTGCATGTGGTTGGCGGTGATGGTAGTGGTGGCTGAGTCTTGGTTCTTCCAATTAAGAAATTGATGATTTGGGGAGAATTATTATTAGCCCTCTACCATTAGCTTATTTATCTGTAAAATGCAAATGATGATAATTGAGATTTTCTTTCAGGTTGTTGAGAGGGTTTCATGAAATAATGCAAGTCGGTGTTTCTAAGATGCAGTCCCTGGCCCCCTCATCATTTGCTATTATCCTAAATAGGATCACTGTTTATAACTTATATAAATAGCTGTTTTGCATGTGTAGAGAGGCTCTTCAGGGAATCCCAAAAATTTATTTGTTCCTAAATTTTAGGAGCTTGTGCGATTGTAAGGGAGGCTATTGTGGTTATATATGCATAGTCTAGGTGGGGTTACTTATGTTAAAAGTACGGAAACCATGGGAAAAGATTCTGTGGAGCCAAAGGAGGCACTATGGATGCAAAATCAAGTACTTCTAATTTGAAAGAGTTAAAGCATATATTTTCCGATGACTGTTGAGATTGTTACCAGCGTGCTGATATTATCTCTTAAATGCTATATAGTATGCATAGGTGCTCTCTTGAATGAGTCATTACGCACAGTATCTGCCAGGCTATTTAGAAGTACTAGGGGCTATTTAGAAGTACTAGGGGCTATTTAGAAGTACTAGGGGCTAAGAATATTCTTGGTACAGCTGTTTTAACTGTCTGCTAGTTTTCCTGATATTTTATAACGTCTATTAGGTCTCCAGAAATGCACTTAGGTTCATTGGGGTGGCTGGATATCAAGGCAACACAGCCCTTTCTCTGGAGAGTATTTCTAAAGATGGCCCTTGGTTTAGGGAAGCACTTTTCGTTTGCTGAGCCAGGGTCCACTTTCGCCGTGCCTGGCAAGTGTGCAGCCAGCTGGTTGTGCTCCTTAGGAACCACTTTTTATTCCATCCCTGAGTTGGGTCTTAAGTGGTATCTGCCCAGAGGACAGATTTTCAGCCTCTTCAGGAGTTCTGATCAGGGTAATGATTTTTCCTGGTTTGCTCAGCTTCCCCTTAGTCATCCCTGGATCTGCAGTAGTAGATTAGTTCTGTTTCATGTGTGCATCCAGTACCCCAAACTTAACGCAAGTCTAGTGGACACATCATTTGTGGGTTTAGCCTTCCTGGCTTTAAATGTCTTTTAGGTGCAGTAATGACATATCTGCGAGGCACACATAACTGCACCCAAGGTTTGAAGGACATACTTAGGGGAGGGATCCTTGCCTGTCTTTCGGTCTTGACATTTTACTGGTTTTTTGCTTGCCCTGGCTTATGTATGCAGTAATCTTTACTGAGGTGATTAAAAACGTTAATTTGTGGGTATGTGTGTCTGAGTGTGAAAAAGAAAGAAGCCCCTAAAAGAAATGCAGATGCTACAAATCTGAAACTTCCTTCCCTTCTGTCCACCTACCAGTGGTTTAAAGGACTTTATTATTATTTCAAAGTTTCATGGGAAAACTGTGAAAAGAAACTTAATGGACAGTTTTCAATAATCAAGAATATATTCTTATCCTACTTGAACATGCCTTTTTAAAAACTTTTAAAATGATTTTATTTAGAATATTTTTAGGGCTACAAAAGAATATATATATGTATTTATATACACCCATCTCTATATGTTATATAATGATCTAAACAATATCTACAAAATATAGCAGGGGCAAACAATAGCCTGTGGGCCAAATCTGGTCTGCTTTGTTTTGTAAATAAAATTTTATTGGCATACAACCATACTCATTTATAAATGTATTCATAAATTTATTGTCTGTGGTTACTTTCATACTGCAGTGACCAAAGTGAGTAATTGTGACAGAGACTAGATGGTCCATAAGGCTCAAATGTATTATCTAGTCCTCTATGGAAACTGTAGATTCATAGTAATAGAATAATAAAATCTGCATGCATGTACCTGCCACTCATCTTAAAGAAATAAAACATAACCCCAAATTTCGTGGGGTATTTTTTTGGGGGGGTGGCCCACGCCAGTGGCATGTGGAAGTTCCCAGGCCAGGGCTTGAACCTGCGCCGTGGCAGCAACCTGAGCTTCTGCAGTAGTAACACTAGATCCTTAACCCACTGCGCCCCAAGAGAACTTGCCACATTTTGATACCGGTATACACTGGAGATATTGCAGGTTTGGTTCCAGACCATCACAAAAAAGCAAATATTACAGTAAAGTGAGTCACATTTTTTTGTTGTATTTCAGTGCGTATAAAAGCTGTGCTTCTGCTGTAGTCTATGCAATACAGTATTACATCTAAAAACACGATGTTCGTAGTCTATGCTAAACAGCATTACATCTGAAAACACAATGTTCATACCTTAATTAAGAAACACTTTATTCCTAAAAAAATGTTAACCATCGTCTGAGCTTTCAGTAAGTCCTAATCTTTTTGCTGCTGGAGGGTCTTACCTCAGTTGGTAGCTGCTAACTGCTCAGCATGGTGGTTGCTGAATGTTGGGGTGGCTGTGGCGATTTCTTAAACTAAGACAATAATGAGGTTTACTGCATCGATTGACTCTTCCTTTCATGAAAGATTTCTCTGTAGCATGCAGTGTTGTTTGATAGCATTTTATCTACAGTAGAACTTGTTTCAAAATCAGAGTCAGTCCTTTCAGGCCTTGCTACTGGTTCATCAACTAAGTGGATCAGTTTATGTAATATTCTAAGTTCTTTGTCATCATTTCATTAGTCTTCACAGCATTTCCATCAAAGAGTAGAATCCATTTCAAGAAATTACTTCTTTGCTTATTCATAAGAAGCAACTCTTGGAGTTCCCGTTGTAGCGCAGCAGAAACAAATCCAACCGGGGACCATGAGGTTGCAGGTTTGATCTCTGGCCTTGCTCAGTGGGTTAAGGATCTGGCATTGCCGTGAGCTGTGGTGTAGGTTACAGATGCAGCTCGGATCTGGAGTTGCTGTGGCTGTGGCATAGATTGGCAGCTGCAGCTCCAATTCTACCCCTAGCCTGGGAACCTTCATATGCCATAGGTGCGGCCCTAAAAAGCAAAAAAAAAAAAAAAAAAAAACCCACAAAAGCAAAAACTCCTCATCTGTTCAAGTTTTATCATGAGCTTTCAACAATTCAGGTCTAATTTTCTTGCTATTGTGACCACATCTGCAGTTACTTCCTCCACTGAAGTGTTGAACCCCCTCAAAGTCATCCATGAGGGTTGGAATCAACCTCTTCCAATTTCCTGTGACTGTTGATATTTTCACCTCTTCTCATGAATCGTGAATGTTTTGATTCTTGATGGCATCTAGAATGGTGAAGCCTTTCCAGAGGTTTTCAATTTCCTTTCCCCAGATCTATCAGAGGAGTCACTATCTATGGAAGCTATATTCATATGAAATGTATTTCTTCAATAAGCCTTGAAAGCCAGAATTACTCCTTGATCCATGGGCTACAATGGATGTTGTTAGTAAGCATGAAAACAACATTAAGCTCATTGTCCATCTCCATCAGAGCTCTGGAGTGACCAGTTGTATTGCTTATCTTTTTTTTTTTTTTTTCCTGAGCAGTAGGTCTCAACAGTGGGCTTAAAATATTCAGTAAATCATGTTGTAAACAGATGTGCTGCCATCCAGGCTTTGTGCCATTTATAGAGCACAGGCGGAATTGATGTAGCGTAATTGTTAAGGGCCCTAGGATTTTTGGAATGGTAAGTGACCACTGACCTCAGCTTTAAGTCACCAGCTGCATTAGCCCCTAAGAAGAGTTTTTAAGCCAGGCATTGACATCTCCTCTCTTAGGAAGTCTTATCCTCTCTGGCCATGCAAGTCTTAGATGGCATCTTCTTCCAAAATAAGGCTGTTGTGTGTGCACCGAAAATCTTTTTGAGTGTAACCACCTTCCTTAATCATCTGAGCTAGATCTTCTGGATAGCTTGCTTCAGCTTCTATATCAGCACTCGCTGCTTCACCTTGTACTTGATAGAAGTGGCTTCTTTCCTTAAAGCTCATGAACCAGCCTCTCTTCTACGTTTAGACTTTTCTTCTGCAGCTTCCTCCCCGCTTTCAGATTTCATAGCATTGAAGAGAGTAGGGCCGTGTTCTGGATTAGGCTTTTTGGAGTGTTGTGGTTGGTTTGATCAGCCAGCCAGCACACTAAAACTTGCTCCGTATCAGCAAAAAGACTGTCTTGCTTTCCTATCATTCCTGTGTTCACTGGAATAGAACATGTAACTTCCTCCAAGAAATTTGGCTGACTGGCACAAGAGGCCCAACTTGTAGCCCATCTTGACTTTTGACATGCCTTCCTCACTAAGCTTAATCGTGTTTAGCTTTTGATTTAAAGTGAGAGTCATGAGACTCTTCCTTTCACTTGAACACCCTAGTGGCCAGTGGGATTATTTACTTGGCCTAATTTCAGTATCGTTGTGTCTCAGGGAATAGCAAGGCCCGAGGAGAGGGAGAGAGAGAGGGAAACAACTAGTTGGTGGAGGAGCCAGAACACGCATTTAAGTTCAGCATCTCGTATGGGTGCAGTTTGTGGCAACCCAGGGTAATTGCAGCGTAATAACATCACCGTGACAAATAGAACAATACTGAAAAAAATTGCAGTATTTCAAGAATTACCAGAATGTAACAGATATGAAGTGAGTGAATGCTGCTGGAGAAAAATAGCATTTATAGACTTGTTTGATGCAAAGTTGCTACAAACCTTCAATTTATAATAAACACAATATCGGGGAAGTGCAGCAAAACAAAGCACAATAAAATGAGGTATGGCTGTATTCCCTCCGTGGCCCTCCCCAGGAATTCTCCCTCTCTCCTGCTTAAAAGAAAATAATTTCGTTAACATCTGTTTGGTTTTCATAAAAGTTGGTAAAGATGGTTCTGGAATCACAGTGGTTTGACTTAAGCCATTTGGACTTTACGACGGTACAAAATTGACACACAGTCAGTAGCAACCGTAATTCGACTTTGGAATTTTGGTCTGTTCTTGGGCAGCGGATACGCAGGGTGCTGAAGCTTTCCTGGTGCTGGACAGCGGCAGCCAGCCTCAGCTGCCGGTCAGACACGTCAGCATGAGGTAAACAGCTGACAGGCTTACAGCTGTTTCATCCCATTGAAACAGAACGACCATTCTGTTTCAAAACATAGCCAGCAAATCTCAGGAGATGTTGAACCCTGTATTATGAAACTGGCTTTGTGTTGATTTTGCCCAGTGGTAGGCTAATATAAGTGTTCTGAGCAAGTTTAAGGTGGTCTAGTCTAACAAGCTATGAAGTTTGGTAGATTAGGTATATGAACTGCGTCTTTGATTTACGGTATTTTCAATCTGTGGTGATTTTTTTTGGGTGTAACTCCATTGTAAGTAGAGAACGATCTATCTATCTATCTATCTATCTTGACACAGTATTTTTTAAGGATTTATGTGAATGTGGACCTTTGGAACTCTAAAAGTTTCAGGACTTTTAAAACGTGATATTGTCATGTGTGACTTCTTCTCTGATTTGCTCTTTTTCTCCTAATATTTAGTTTCTGATATTTATCAGTGGCCTTACCTGAAGTTGTAGTGGATTGCTGTGTAGTATATATAACCTTGATTTCATAAACCATGATTTATCCATTCTTCTGTTTCTGACAGTGCTGCCTTGAATGTTTTTGTACTTTCTCAGGTTTTTTTCCACTGCATGACTATATTTTAAGCGTGGAAATTGATTTGTTCTTGCTTTAGAGTACTGTTTAATTTCATGGGAAACTGAAAAAGTGAATGCAGTGACAACTCCTAGTACCTTCTTGGCAGTTAGGCGGTCAAATGCTGGTTCCTTCAGTCAATAGCAATTTGAACAACTTATAGAACCTATTTCCTCACTTGAAAACAAGGAGTAAAAGAGCACCTACTCAATAATATTGCTACCTGGTTTAAAAATAGGCGAGAAATAGAGCAAACTCTTCAGGGTCAGGGTCAGGTTTACATAAGATAATTTACATAAAGCCTTTAAAAAGCAGACAATATATACATTTATTCCCTTTTTGATTCCTCTTAATTCTCTGTGATTCAGCTGGGATATGATTTCTTTGAGGTTCCAAGTGAGAAGACTGAATCTCAGAAAAGTAAAGTGACTTGACCCGGTTAGCATGGCTAGTATATGTCTAAACTTGAATGGAATTTAGATCTGCCTAATTTCAGAGAGACTTTTCTTTTTAAAATACCACTTTTTTAACTAGAAGGGGAAATTATGTCAAATAAAGTTATGTGAAAATTTTCTATCATCAGTATATAGCTTTAGAATGCACAAAACCTGACAAAGTCCAAGTACATTCAAGGCAACACAACGCTGTTAGGAAATAGAAACAGGAAAAGGGATAAATAAATTATGATATATGCATACAAGGGTATATATACTACATAGCACTGGAAATTATGTCAAACATGATTAGAGTGTTGTATGCCCCTTTATAGAACGCGACACAAGCTGGCTTTTCCCCCAATCACATTTTCAACAGTGTTCCACAGAAGGCCTTTCTCATTTTTCATTATTGTTATAAGCAGGCAGATTGGAAGGAGTTGTAAACCAAAACACAGCTGCTGAGTCTAAATTTAGGCCCATCAAGATGAGTGTCCCTCATAACAACATGGTTTCTCAAACTCCTTCCACTTTAAGTTGCTTTTTTACCAGATGTCTCTTGGTGTGCGTGTTTCTGGTACATCAGCAATTTTATTTGCATGGCCTTTTCATGCCAGTATTCTGATTTATCACACTTCTCACATTGATTTCCCCCCCCTCTACTTGTAAAAAGAAAATAGCTGTTTGTGCACAGATGGTGGATGTGATTTAGTCTTATCAGAGTGATGCATGTTATATTTATGAGATGTTCCTAAGTAGCATCTTAGTGAGGGATATTAAGGAGGGACAGCTCTTGGAGAGGTCACACATCACCTTTAACCTGGTTTGTCTGTTGTGGTTTTTCTTTGGAATGTGTCTCCTGAGCACTCAGATATTGGCAACCCATTGTTTAAGTTTCAGCTGTGTGTCTTATTTATTTCATTGGTAGAACTTTGGAACCATCTAATAACATTAAAGGAGAGAGGCGAAAACGTTTCTCAGAAATTACTGAAGTTGGCTGTTAACCTGTAAAAAGAAAATGGAATAGAGCAAAGATAAAACACTTTCATTATAATCCCTTCCTTCCTTTGTACCCTTGTTTCCTTCCTTAGATATTTATTGTGTACAACTCTATGCATAGAAATGTTGTTCATTTGCTAGGGCTGCCGTAGCAAAGCACCACAGGCTGGGTGTTTGAAACCATCAGAAATTTATTGTCTCATGGTTCTGGAAGCTCAAAGTCTAAAATCACGGTGTCAGCAGGGCTGGGTCCTCCTCAGGGGGCCGAGGGAAGCATGTGTTCTTGGCTTCTCCGCTGGGCTCCGTCTCATAACGTGTCTTCCCTCTATCCACGTCTGTGTCCAGATTTCCCCTTTGGGCAGAGATACCAGTCCTGCGGCATCAGGACCCACCCCAGTGACCTCATTTTAACTCAATTACCTCTAGAAAGACCCTGTCACCAAATAAGGTCTCATTCCAAGGTACTGGGGTTAGGACCTCAACACAGTGAATTTTGAGAGGACACGCTTCAACCCACCACAAAGGCTTGTAATAAACCAAGAGTATCAACAAGAAAAACTTAGCTCTAATGTGTTAGTGGCTTTGTCAGTTGAATTCCAATAGCATGCTAGCATACTGCTCATGTCCATTTATTTCAGTGAAGTCAATTAAGCGATTTCTCTGACAGTGGGTATGGCTGGTTTGGAGTAAGGATCAAAGACAATACAGATAAGCAAAAGCTAAGAGATTTCTGCAACACTAAACCAGCTTTACAACAAATCTTAAAGGAACTTCTCTAGGCAGAAAAGAAAAGAACACGACCAGAAGCAAAAACACCATAAATGACAAGGCTCACCAGTAAAGGCATATATACAATAAAGATACTAAATCATCCATGCACAACTATGCTACCAAAATCAGAAATCGTGAGAAGAGAGCACAAATGCAGGTCACTGGAGACGCACGTGCAATTAAGAAACCAACAACTTCAAACAATCTCATTTGTATATAGAC
>PVHT020004944.1:157357-224407 GCA_004024745.2 Catagonus wagneri | reverse complement strand
TTAATACAATGGCAATAAGAACATATGTACCAGTAATTACCTGAAATGTTAATGGACTGAATGCCCCAACCAAAAGACATAGACTAACCAAATGGATACAAAAACAAGAAAACAACCAATGAATCACTGAAGAAATCAAAGAGGAAATTAAAAAATACCTAGAAGCAAATGACAACAAAGACACGACACTCCAAAACCTCTGGGATTCAGCAAAAAGCAGCGCTAAGAGGAAAGTATATAGCAATACAAGCCAACCTCAGGAAACAAGAAAAAGCTCAAATAAACAACCTAATTTTACATCCAAAGCAGCTAGAGAGGGAAGAAGCCAGGTCATGGAAACAACCTAAGTGCCCACCGACAGAGGAGTGGATAGGGAAGATATGGTACATACACATAATGGAATATTACTTAGCCATTAAAAGGAACGGAATAACATTTATAGCAACATGGATGAACCTAGAAATTATCATTCGAAGTGGAACCAGTCAGACAATTAGACAGCAACACCCAATGCTACCGCTTACATGTGGAAACGTAAAGAGACACAATGAATTTCTTTGAAGAACAGACAATGACTCACAGATTTTGGAAAACCTTGGTTTTACAAATAAGACAATCTGGGGGGTGGGGGGATGCACTGTGGGTTTGGGACACAAAATCTATTGTATTGACTTATGATCTTTGTACACCTATAACTGAAATAAAATTCATTGTTAATATGAAAAAAAAAAAAAAAAAAAGACAATACCTTCCTGAAACACTTTGGCTCACTTCTCTATTATACATATTCAAATCTCAGCCTGAAACGGTCTCAAGATTTTCTGGTGCGTGTCTTTGGGTGAATGTGTTCACTATGCTGGCTATAGGAAAGGTATTCGGTATTATTTCAGAAATGCGGATTCACCATGCAGATAATTTCCCTTCTGCTTTAATCTCTTGAAGAAAAAAAAAAAGAGAGAGACGTATTTTCATTGAGTGAAATATCATAAAATAACAGACATATATCCAAGTTCTAAGAATGAACAAGTGTATAAGTGAAGTTGAGGGCAGGGGCAGAAAGAGAAAGAGAGAGAGAGAGCAGCTGAAAGAGGCATGCTTCATTGTGGAGGTGAGACCCTTGTTTGGAAAGAAGTTTTAACGATCCATTTCTCCTGAAAAGCATCAACTGAGACAATTAAATGGAGTTCTTTTTGGTTAATTACTTCTTTGAATCTTCTCAAACACATTTTCTTCACTTATTCATGTCCAAATGTAAATCTTTTAAGTACTGTCAGTATATTTTCTTTCCTCTTCTTGAAGCAAATATAAAACTCTTTGGATAGTCAGTTTTATGGAGGTTTTAAGAATGTTTTTGAGTGATTCATAGTCATTTAAATCCTTCTACTGAAATCTTGGACGTTGCTAAATTTCAGCCTGTAATTTTCTTGCTTTGCTGGATATTGAAGCATATTTTTATGACACCACACTGCACTCATTGGAATTGTGAGCCTTTGTAACATTCATGCAGATCTTTCCCACTCTACAAAAGGATGCATTTTAAGCAGAAGAAATAGAATGCGAAATTATGTAGTAGGTAAAAGACGAGGGTTGTGGTAAGTTAAGAGGGTGACTACAGAGAATGCCAAAGCCCATGGTTGTGTGCACCGTCAGTCAAATTTGAAGCATGATTGCCCATCAAATGAAAATTTGTCAGCTTAAAAAACTATTCTTTATACGAAGTGGTGATTGAGAGAGATTTTTGTACAGTAAGATTGCACATTTATTTGAAACCTCTAAATTCCGTTTTTAGTGACTGCTTAATATTCCATTGTGTTAGCGTCCCATAGTTTATTTTGACAATCCCACTGCCATGTGATTCCAGGTATTCCTTTAAATTGCCTATTTAACTGTGCAACTTTGATCTGTTAAGAAAATAAATCAAATGTAATCCATGCTTTTCCTGCCAAAATACCCTAGACAACTCCTTTAACTGTATCACAGTAGTTCTTACTGTTTCTGGACACATTAGATATACAGTTTGACTCTAAACGATTAAATAAATTCAAAATAATACGTTTATTTTAGAATATTTGGACATATAGAAACTCAGTATTTTAGAACATTGGGAAATATTAAACGCAACATCAGTGCCAACACCTGGCATAACTTCTGTTAACTTTTTGGTGTAATTTCTAAGTTTATGAGCCCACACACTTTGTGAGCGTGATCTTTTTCTTTCCTACCCTCTGGCCTCCCTCTGTCATGCACACACACACATGCAGTAGAATCTAGTTGAGTACAAATTTTATAAGCTGCTATTTTCTCTTAACAACATGCTATCAACCTTTTCCTAAGTTACTGTATATTCTTCTAGGATAGACCAAAATTTATCTCACTAAACATCTATTGTAAGACACTTACTGTCTCCATGTTTTTGTGTGTCTGATCCACCCCGCTGTAGTTGGTCTTCTATTCTTTTGTCTAAATCATGATTAACATACATGTTTCCTAGCATTTATATCTAGTTTTCTAAATACCAGTTTCCTCTAAAAGGAACCAGAGCGCCTTGGAGAAATGTCTGATTCCATGACTGGTGCAGGGAAAAGATAAGGTACATCTGAAACATCTTGGCATGCCAGAAAATAAAGGACTCAAGGAATAATGAAGACATATCAAAATCACACAGGTGTCAGACTCCCCCCCCACCCCCAGTGTCATGCAGCAGCTTGATGTGGGAGCTCAGTTCCCAGACCAGGGATTGAACCTAGACCGAAGTGGTGAATGCGCTGTCTTAACCATTAGGCCACCAGAAAACGCCATACTTAGTTGCCAACTTTAAGGGGTTCCTCCTGTGCAAGTTTTGGACCCTTAGAACATCTAAATAAATTATGATATTAATGGATTATAACCCTTGGAGTAAAAATATTTGTTATTTTGACATAAGGAGTGTCACAAGGAACAAAAATAGCTAATAGAGTTCTGAATTTGCTTCTGAATAAGGTGAACTGGTACTAGCGATACTGGAGCAGGAGATGCTGCTTTTTTACTTTTAATTTGTTTCATTTTTATATTAAGCCTTGTCGAATGATTTGACTTTTGAAAACTATAAATATGCTTTTTATTTTGAAGTTACTTTCAAACTTGAGAGTTACAAGAATACCACAAAGAACTTAGATTTCCCAGTTTTTACCATTTCTCAGCATTGACTTTCCCTTTCTGTATGTAAGCTGGGTAAATTAGAAACATGTCTTCCTGCTCCTAAAAAGGTCTGTGTGTAGTTTTTGAAAACAAAAGACACTCTTCTACATAATCACAGTACTAATATCCAAATCATGAAATTAACATTGATGTATTATGATATTCTAATCCACAGATCATTTCAAAATTTTCCACTAGTCTCAATAATATGCCTTAGAGAGAAAAAAAATAATATTCTTCTCCATCCGAGATCATATGGTGCATTTGGCTATTGTGTGTCTTTGGTCTTCATCAGTCTGGAACAGTTCTTCATCTTCCTTTTTTCATCATTTTTGAAGCTGTTTTAAAGGCAATGCTTCATTGATTCTTTTTCACATTCTTTTCCCATGTAGATTATCACGGAAAGGATGTGTATATATGAATCAGTTTGTTGCACAACAGAAATTATCACAGCATTGTAAATCAACTATACCTCAATAAACTTTAAAAAATGAAAAAATTAAAACGGCAAAAAAATAAAGTCAGTGCCTCCTCCTCAAAAAATACATATTTTTTTCTTCCCATCATCTTAATGTCACCATTTTTAGTTACATTCAGGATTAAGAACAATTTATTTTTATTCAGAGCCAAGTCGTTTAGAGAACTAAGATTACATTTTCATTCTTGTACTTTTGGTTTTCTTGAGAGTTCATCATTCATTCTTTTCCTTCCTTCCTCCTTCCTTCCTTCCGCCCTTCCTGCCTTCCTTCTTTGCTTCCATCCTTCTTTACTTCCTTCTTCCTTTCTCCCTCCGTCCCTCCCTCTCTTCCTCCCTATGTTCCTTCTCTCCTTCCTTCCTTTTCTCTCTCTCTTTCCCTTCTTCCTTTGCTCTTTCTCTTTCCCGCCTCCCTCTCTTCCTTTTTTCTTTCCCTCTTCATCTTCTTCCAGGAGACTCTTTTTGGTTCAGTCTATACAGGTTGCCCACTAAGTCTGCCACAAAACTTTCAACCTGGAACATTCACTGTCACCCAAGGAATTCCCTCTAGTTCTCTTTTCTGTTGACTCCCCTGCTTTTGAATCCTATTTCTTCTTTGGCTATCTACCCTTATCTTAGAAACGTGAAGAAGTTTCCAAAGAACGGGTGCACGAGAATGAATTTTTAAAAAAATTCTTTCAGTTCTGAAATGGCTTTATTCTGCCTGTACACTTGAGTGACACTTTGGCCATACAGAATTCTAGGTAGGAAATGTTTTCCTCTTAAAAATTTTGAAGATATTTTTTAGTCCCGAGTGTTGAACATTGAGAAATCCAAAGCCATTCTGATTCCTGAGAGTCCTGTTTTATTTTGTTTTAAACAGATTCCTGTTTATATTCTCTCTGGAAGCTTTTATGAAATTAAAAATCCCTAGTCTCTTGAAATACCATGGTGGCGGATACTTGTAGAAGATCAGCTCACCCCACCACTGCCCTGTTCATTTTGAGGAGGCCTGATGGGTCTTGTCAACCCGCAAACACTTAAGATCAGAGGACATTTTCTTTCTTCATTTTCTGAAATTCTTTTCATTTAGGCACTGCCTGCCTGTATCCTTAATTTTTAAAAATACTTTTCTCTCTCTTTTTCCATCTTATGTTCTTTGGGTTCAACTTAATTCTTGAGTGCTATCTTTTAGAACTTTCTGTTGATTTTTATTCCTACTCTCATATTTCAGTTTTCAGGAGCCTCCTCTTTTAAACTGATTTTCCTGCTGTTATCTGAATGCTTTTTGTTTTACACCTATTTTCACTCCTGAGTTTGATATCATTCTTACCTCAGATGATGTCATCTGTTTTTAAAGCACGATGGTTCTGAGTTTGATCTGCTTCCCACATTCTCTTTGTGAATCTTTCCCTTGAGGCTTGCCACATAGTGAGGTGTTCAGTGGTTCCTACACTGGGTATGAAAAGCTGCGTAGACATTCAGTGTGCATGGGAGGGGCCTCACTGGAGGGTGATTGTACAGACTCTTGGCTGATTCCTTAAGGGATTTCCACCGTCAGCTGTTCTCGGAATGGTTGGCTAAGAGAGGAAATTTTCAACCATTTTGTGGGGTTTTGTATTTTGCTGCCCACATTCTTGGGACCAAATGAGGAGAAAGGACTGGATTTTTGTTTTCTTTATCTTTTTTTTGGTCTTTTTAGTCTTGTACCTGGGGCATATGTAAGTTCCCAGGCTAGGGGTTGAATCAGAGCTGCAACTGCCAGCCTACACCACAGCCACAGCAATGCTAGATCCAAGCTTCGTCTGCGGCCTACACCACAGCTCATGGGAATGCTGGATCCTTAACCCACTGAGCAGGTCCAGGGATCCAACACGTGTCCTCATGGATACCAGTCGGGTTTGTTCCCTTGATATTTGTATTTTCATAGTCCCTTTCTCTCCCTCCATCCTGCCTGGTGCCCTTGAGTTCACAGTCACTCCAGAAAGTCAATTTCCAGTTTTCTGCAAAGTGGGGACAGAAAATTTACCTGAATGCATGGGGTGGGTGTGGAAATCTGAAGTCTAACTCTCTTTTGTTTTATTAGCTTTCCACTAATCCCCTGGTTTATCTGTACCAGTATTCTATGTCCACAGGTTTCTGATGCCCCTACTCCTTGAGTGTCTGGTTCTCTGTCATACATGTGCCTTCTTTTCCTACTTCCCTACTCTCTCTGAGGTTTCCTTTAGCTTCCAGTGTACTTCTTTTCAGTTACCTCAGCCATCAGATTTCCATTTTCCAAAATGTAGTTAATTTTGTTTGCTGAGTCTCTTTTTTTTTATCTTGGCGGTTTATGACTTTTAATGCCTTTTTGTCTTGTCTTGTTCCCTTACTGATACTTTTAAAGTAGGATTTTTAAGAGGAAGCAGAGTAAAAATACATGTTCAACATACCTTATTTAACCGGGAGCCCAATTATCCTTTTTGTTCTTGACATATTTGATTAATATTTGTGGTGTCTTAGAAAGAGAATTTTAACTGTTTTTCTGTAGATGTTAATTTTTGAATGTTTTGTTCCTAGGATGCCTCATTGATGGACATGAATTCCTTCAGCCCCATGATGCCAACATCCCCTTTATCGATGATAAACCAAGTCAAATTTGAAGATGAGCCAGATTTGAAAGATCTTTTCATTACAGTTGATGAACCTGAAAGCCATGTTACTACAATTGAAACTTTTATTACCTATAGGATTATTACTAAGGTAAATATTTAATGACATTTTCTTTCTTTTTTTAATTTTTTATTTAAAAAAAATTTTTTTTTCCATTTTAGCTGGTTTACAGTGTTCTCTCAGTTTTCTACTGTGCAGCAAGGTGACTCAGTCACACATACATATATACATTTTTTTCTCACAGTATCGTGCTCTAGCATAAGTGACTAGATATAGTTCCCATATGGCACAAATGAACCTTTCCACAGAAAAGAAAATCATGGACATTTTCTTGAATACAGTTGCTTCTTTGAACTTTTAGAACTACTTCTTGTTGACTTTGACATTCAACTTCGACTCTTAGCTGAACTGACTTCTAGTTTTTCAACCTTTTTGATTTAGAACTTGCATCTTACCTGTCCTTCCTTTGTTCTGTATGAAGTCATATTGAGTACCAGTCGCTTGTATTTTGGCAGTTGTGCTTCTTAAAATAGGAACATTTGAAAGTTTTTCATTTAAAAATTATAAAGAAATGTATTTGGAAAAGAAGAGCCTCAGTTTGCTAATAAAGAAAACAACTGGTTAAAAACAGGATGTAACACTTTATATTCACATTTCTTCTGAAAGTTACAAAAGTCATTTGTTTTCCAAATAAGAGCAAGTGGCCACTTTATCCTATATGTGAGGTACTGTTGTTTAAATGCAAGGGAAGGGAAGATCTAGAATTCAGGTCTCCTTAATCCTAGGACGGAGCTCTGCAAAAAGACAGTTCACTCTAACAAAATAAAACAACCAAATAGTATTATCTCTCTTTTTTTTAAAGTCCTTTGTGTAAAATCAACATTCAAGAATTCTATTTATAGGGGTTCTCAGTGTGGCTCAACTAGTATCCATGAGACTATGGGTTCCATCCCTGGCCTCACTCAGTGGGTTAAGGATCCCGAGAGCCACGGTGCAGGTCGCAGATGCAGCTCTCCCTGCGTTGCTGTGGCTGTGGTATAGGTCGGCAGCTGCAGCTCTGATTTGACCCCTAGCCTGGGAACTTCCATATGCTGCATATTCAGACTCCCCCCTCAAAAAAAGAATTATAAGTTATAATATTTCATTTATGAAGTCTCACCCTCTGTCTCGTGGTAGCTCTAAAGCTTTTGGACCTTCTCTGTATAATCACTTCTTTCAGTGCAGCCTTCACATCGATGCCCCTTCTGTTGCCCGAAGATGCATCTATCTGTTCTGTTTGCTCGGACTCTTAAAATCCTTCCTCAGTGCCTCATTCTCCCAGGGAACAAAGCACGGGCTCCTCTGTGTGACACACTGACAGCTTCTCAGTCTGGTGCCAGCCTGCCGTATATGACTCATCTCTTACTCCCCACCTTTAATGCCCTGTTCTCCACTCATGTAGAGCTCCTTCTTTTATCTGCACATTCTGTCTCTTGCTCTCATAACTTTATGTATCCTCTTCCTTCTGTCTTGTATGTCCTTTCCACTTTTAAACAGAAGAATTACTGTTTACTTTTTAAACTACAACTCAAAACGATCCCCACTCCTCTGCCCGCACAAGTTGAGAGCCCGCTTTCTTCTCTTTGCTCTCACTGTTCTAACTGAACTCATCAGGAATATAAGACATTGGAGTCAGTATAGTGAAGAAATTAAAAGCCTATATGTAATACTTCTAAGTCTTCGGTTTTTTTTTTTTTTTTTGTAATCTATAAAACTGAAATGATAAAAGAACCTGATTCTGTAGAGTTGCTGTAAGAATTAATTTAGGGTAGGTAATCAATGTAAAACACTTAGCAAAGTGCCTGACACATAATAAGTATTCAGTAATTGCCACCTACCTGTGTGTAGGTCACTAACTGTGTTTACTTGTATTTATTCCCAAGGAGTCTGTGAGCTTCTCAAGGAAGATAATTGTATCTTAAGTTTCCATAATTCTAAACGCAGTCCTTGTGATATAGCAAGTAAGCAGTTTAACCTTTTGGTGAATGAGGGAGTGGAGAAATTTATAGTATCATAGTCATATCAAGAGGCTGGAAGCATGGAGTCTAAGCTTGACTCCTCCCCTTCCTTGCTATTTAATTAACCTCTCTATACTGTTTCTTCATTTGTAAATAAGATAATACTACTAACCTCATAGGGTCTTTGTGAGTATTTAGTGTGTTGATACAGACATTCCTCTAAGAATAGAGCCAGATTTCTCCTGTTACTACCGGTGTAATTATAAGCATCCATTTTCATTATCCTTTCTAGCAAAGATTTTGTGAAACTGAATTATTTCCCCGTCATGTGTTTCTTTCAGAAAGACACTTTATAAGCCACTCTCTGAATTTCATACAATTCATAAAAGAATGAACATACAGTTCTTAGGAGTAATCCATATGACATCATACTTTCAATGTATTGCTCTTGTAGTAGTAATACTAGTAATGATACTACTAGTATTAATACTAGTATTGCTAGTATTAATATTATATCTAGTAATATAGCTAGTATTAATATTACTGTAATTATATTACAGTGTGTTAAACTAACCTTTACTGTGAGACTATGTGCCAGGCAGTGTTCTAACCACTTTATACATATTGAGTCACTTAAAGCTTGTAACAGTCCTGGATCTTATGGTTTCGCCCCATTTTGTGAGTGAGGACACTGGAACTCAACAACTTGCCAAAGACGACACAACGTTGTGATGAGCTGAGCTGGGATTTAAATCTACACAGTTTACTTTCATAAACTGTGTATATATTTATAGATATATATTTTCTTTTACACTTCAGTGCAGTACATTAATGATGGCAAACTCTCAGCTTAATTTTTATAAACCAAGTCCCTTTGTTTTACGTCTGATTACTTTTACTATATGCTAGTATATAAACTATATATATATATATATATTAAAATATGCATTGCAGGTTCAAATGCATAAACATTTAGTACATGTATGTTATGTTATCAAACATAATCTTTTCTTTGTTATTCATCTATCACCATTTATTTATTTACTCACATATTCAGTAAAGCTTTGTTGAGTGCCAGTTATGTCCTAGGCACTGTGCTTGTATATTGAGACTACACACCAGCAATCAAGATGGACATACCCTCTGCCTTCATGGAGTTTTCAGTATGGGGGGTGATGGATGTTAAACAACTCTGTGTTTAATTAATTAATTATAGTTATAAATACTAAGGAAAATACAGAATTTTATGAGTGTGGGTACTCTATCTAATTTGGGGGTGCAGAGATAGCTACCTTGGGAAAGTTTTAGTTTTAGAAAAGCTTATTCTATTTTATTTGCCTTTTTTTTTTTTTTTAAGGGCCACGCCCATGGCATATGGAGGTTCCCAGGCTAGGGGTCAAATCAGAGCTGCAGCCGCCAGCCTATGCCACAGCCACAGCAACGCGGGGTCCAAGCTACACCTGCGGCCTACACCACAGCTCAAGGCAACACCGGCTCCTTAACCGATTGAGCAAGGCCAGGGATAGAACCTGCGTCCTCATGGATGCTAGTTAGATTCATTTCTGCTGAGCTATGATGGGATCTTCTAGTTTTAGAAAAACATGTTCATGGACATTAACATTATAAGGATAAATGCACATGTTCATATGCCCACGTCCACACTGGCAGTCTCCTACTTGGGAATACTTAGGACTGACCTGACTGAATAATTGTTACGGGAAGCCCATGACCCTGGCATCTGTTCCCCTTATGGGAAGGTACCCTTTATTCTCCAGGTTAGATATTTGAAGGGATACTTGAAAGAAATACGTTCTCTTTCAGAGATCTGGAGGTGCGCCAGGGCTTAGGACAGGTAGGAGTGAGGACTAAGAGACTGAGTAAGGGTCTGTCCTCTCACATCTTTGTCATGAAGACAAACCCATAAATGCCGCCAGTATGCACTTGGGAGTTAAAGTGTATTCTTTATTCTAAGATTCCTTTTCCTTCAAAGACAGCTTTCTGTAGAGCCTCTGATCTTAGAGTAGCTGTTTGCCCTTGACCAAAGGTCAGCATTTGTTGAATGAAATGCATTTTGAGGTGTAGGTCGCATGAGTCCATTCGTCCTAAATTTCAAGTACCCAGGTTTTTATGGTCAGACCTGAAAAATTAAACAACACTTCTGATTTACCTTCCATGGAGAACCATATTCCAGATTAGAAGCTAGAGATAAAGCTTCAAAACAGTAGGAATAACAGAGTTTGATGACAGTTTTCCAGCTTAGAAATAACTTGTGTTCTAAAAAGTTAATTTGGAGAACCAGTAATATATAACTTACAAACCCTTTAGAGGTGCAGTGAAGTCTTCGAGTAGGAAGAAAGGATGCAGTATCTTTAAGACTTGTATGTATCCTCTGATTTCGTCTATTACTACAGTATGTTAGAGACCTCTTTTTCAGTCAATGGCAGACTAATAAGGACAGAATCAGCCAATTATTTGTCTTGATTCTTGCCAGAATTTATACAGCCTTCTTTTATGTTTACTTGAAGTGTTGGAAATTCTTCAGAACATGTAAAGCTCAATCTTATTTTAACTGCTTAGTGTTTGAGTGTTTTTATTGTTAGTTAATGCCAGTTTATTTTCTTGGAAATCGGTAATCAACCTGTACATATGTGCTGGTATGAGGAGGTGTTCGGTAAGTATTGCTTAATGAGTGACTCTAACTGTGGTTTGTGTGCATATGTGTGCATGTATATGTCTGTCGTTGCATATATATGTACACGTACCAACTTGTATATATATTGTTAAACTGTGTTTCTACTAGATTTAGTTTTCCTGTTTTTACCATTTCCATAACTTGTACCATTTTGCATGATAGTTAAGATTTCATGGTGTTTTTGAAACATGTAGTTCCTTGGACTTCTGCATCTCATTTACTTCCACTTTTCCACTAAAAAGGGAATGTTTTGCTAAGATAATATTGTACGATATTCTAAGCATCCATGTTAAGAGAATAAACCTTGGCAAGTATAGCTGTTGTGAGCCTTGTTTTATGACAATTAAGATTGCATCTTATTTTGACTTGAACTGCTTAATTTTACAATTGTGTTCATCTGTGCGGGTGATTGGTAGTTCTGGTGAGTGTGAAATATGTTATGTGTTATTCCATATTTACTCATTCAAGAAAATCTCAAACTTAATGTCACTGTGTATAATTTTCTTAAAAAATTATACAAGTTACTTTTTTTTTTTCTAATGAGAGGTGAATGTGCATTATCTAAGGTATTTTTGTAATTGTCTTGGGATTCAGGTAGTAGAAGTAAGGTTGATATTGTAACCATGTTTTTCTTGTCATATGTGTTGGAGTAGATTTTTGGTTTGTTGAGAACAGATATTTTAATGTATTTGCTTAATTTTTAGGAGTTTAAGCATTCAACTCAAAATAAAATTCCGTTAGAAATGACAGAAAGATTTTCTCTTCACATGAAATTTCCATTAATAATATTTTTAAACCGTGATAAAATCGCTCTGTATAATGTTAGAATTTTCATATACTAAAAGCAAATTTTAGCAAAGCAATTCATTTGAGCAAGTTCCAGGAAAACATTTTTTTTTTCTCAGTTATGTTCAGGTTATTTTCCAAATTGCAAAAATAGAACTTTCCTCAAATTCTGAATTCTGATCATCTTGAGAAATGAAATATACTTGAAACCTAAATTCGGAACACACTTTCCTGTTAGCAGGAAAGTCATGCCAAAGATAATAGTAGTTAAAATTCTTGTGGAAGACAGATGGTTTCTCCAAGACAGATTTTTCAGTTTGGATTTTAAATTTGAGCATGATGTTTGCTTTCTTTCTGGAAATACTGGAAAGTGTGCTTTGTTTCATCTGCTACATGAATTGATGATTGCAAAAAGAAAAAAAAAGTACCGGCTGACAAACACTGAATAATTAGAATTTGTTAGTTTTTCTTTGAGACCCATTTATTTCAGAATGTCTAAAATAACTTGAGGCAAATGCCTTCTGTCTTACATTGCGTGTGCTGTAATTCTCTTCTGCTTTCTTCAGACATCTCGTGGGGAATTTGACTCCAGTGAATTTGAAGTTAGGAGACGTTATCAAGATTTCCTTTGGTTGAAAGAAAAACTTGAAGAAGCACACCCCACTCTGATTATTCCAGTAAGTTTACATTTTCTTCCTCATAGAAATAGCTGCCATTTTCTCTTGTGAATCGTTAGGAAGCCTAACATCCAATTACAGACCTTTACAGTGTGACTCACTTATCTTAGAAACATTTGTTTTTAAACTTTTCAGTCTATGTACAGATTTGTTTTTTTTTAAGCCATTGTAATGTGTTAAATTTTACAGTATTTGGCTCTAGTACTGTGAATTTTGAAAAATTATTTTTATAAGAAATGATCACATGTTCAAATAGTCTTCCAAAAAGAAAGTGTAGAATTCCTTATGATCCTATGCCACATAATGCTCAGACACTTTAAAAAAATTTTTTTTTTTTTTGCCCTAGCCATTGCCAGAAAAGTTTATAGTGAAAGGAATGGTGGAACGCTTTAACGATGACTTCATTGAGACACGCAGAAAGGCATTGCATAAATTTTTGAACCGAATTGCTGATCATCCAACTCTAACATTTAATGAAGACTTCAAAGTTTTCCTTACTGCACAAGCCTGGGTAAGGAATTTTGCTTATACTCATACAATCCTTTAGTAGCTGTTCGTTGCATATAGGTTGTACGCTTCCTCTTATTTACCTTTATAAATCAAGTAGCCGTGTCCTTGAACTATGATGAATTTTATGCATAGGAGTGTTATCCTTCAGAAATAACCCGGAGTCAAGTCTGCATAAAATCATTATGGAAATCTTTTACCTTTCTCAGATATACATACTCATATTTCTCTTGGTAGCTGCTTTTTTTTTTTTTTTTTTGGTCAGGGTCCTGATACTGAAAATACAAAGACTTTTTACATTCACACCTGCAGCATGCGGAAGTCCTTGGGCTAGGGATTGAATCAGAGATACAGCTGGGGCCTACACCACAGCCAAGGCAACACTGGAATCCTGATGCATCTGCAACCAATGCCGCAGCTTGTGGCAATGCTAGATCTTTAAGCCATTGAGTGAGGCCAGGGACTGAACCCTCATCGCATGGACACTATGTTGGATTTCCTTTTTTTTTCTTTTTCTTTTTTTTTTTTTTTGCTCTTAAGGGCTGTACCCGCGGCATATGGAGGTTCCCAGGCTAGGGGTCCAATCAGAGCCACAGCTACGGGTCTACACCACAGCCATAGCAATGCAGGATCTGAGCTTCGTCTGCGACCTACACCACAGCTCATGGCAACAGCGGATCCTTGACCCACTGAGCGAGGCCAGGGATCGAACCCACAACCTCATGGTTCCTAGTCGGATTCATTTCTGTTGCGCCACAACAGGAACTCCACTATGTTGGATTCTTAACCCACTGAGCCACAACAGGACCCTCTAGATATTTTTTAATTGATATGATTTTGAGTAATAATGGTTCAAGCCTTTTCAAGTTAGGATAAGTTTTTTTATTAAATGGATGTATGGATGGATAAATAGGTGGGTAGATAATTTCCTTACTTTTCCTTCAGTTAGTGGGGGTGGTCTAATATCTAATACCAAAACCTTATATATTCCTTTTCTTTTCTTCTATGAAGCTATAACTCACCAAGAAAGATGATGGACAGGACAAATGGTCAATATTAAACTCTTACCAACTGATGTTGAGTTTTCTGTCTCTCAGTTGCTGCCAAAGTGATAGAAGCTAAAAAGTGATCTTGATAGTATTTGCTGTCTGGAAGTCCTGTGTGACTTATGTGAGATGAATTTGTGGCCTGGCTCCAGACCCTTAGAATCTGTTAGAAACGTTCTCTGCCATCAATTGTTGCAGTAACAACTTGCCAGTTGTGACTTGTGCTATTTCCGATAAATCTTTCCTCTATCAGATGACGTGGTAGCACTCCTGGGTAGCTGTGTTGCCTGGTCAGGGATGGTGTCTGTTATTATTTGCACACAAAATCTTCCTGATGCGGAAATCAACAAGGTTATATATTATTTTGTGTTAAGACCTCGACAAAAGAAAGAAGGTCTGGACAAAAGATAATGTGTTTTTTAATATTTGGGTAAATAATAGGTAGTAATACTGTTATCCCTGGATTTGGTTGTCAACATTGTTATGTATAGATTTTTGTGTGTGTCTGTTGTTCTTCAACTTCTACTTGATCCCAAACCCATATTTAAACAAGTGCTGCAGCCGTCATCAGAATCCCTCCTTCTCTGTGTTCTTTTTTAGTATGCCATACTTCTGAAGAGATGCTTCTGTGTGGTGTAGCCTTTTATAGCATTTCTACTTTGCGAGTCTATAGCTGACCCTCCTCTGTTAACTGTGAAACAGCTAGTTACATATTTTATTAAAAGACTCTCCCCAAAAATAGTCAGTCAATGGAGACAGAGTCACAGTTTACCCAGTGAAGTTGGTTGAGGAGCTGTGGTCAGGGGTATCTGTTTGCCAACCATCCTAGTGACTCTAAGAAGACGAAGCACAAAACAAATGAACAAACAAACAAGAAAGAAGACAAAGCAGGTTAGTGCTTTGCTGTGAAGCCACTGCAGTCAGACTGCCAGGACGCTGATCCTTGTCCACCACTGCATTGCTCTTGGACCTCGAGCAAGCACATTAACCATTCTGTGCCTCTATATTCTTCTGTAAGATGAGAGTAATAATAGAACCTACTGTATAGTGTTAATGTAAGTTACATATATAAAAATGCAAGAGAGTTACCATTGTGGCTCAGTGGCAACAAACCCAACTAGTATCCATGAGGACGCAGGTTCAATTCCTGGCCTCGCTCAGTGGGTTAAGGATCTGGCGTTGCCGTGAGCTGTGGTGTAGGTCACAGACTTGGCTCAGATCTGTCATTCCTGTGGCTTGTGGTGCAGGCCGGCAGTTGCAGCTCTGATTGGACCCCTAGCCTGGGAAGTTCCATATGCCATGGATGCGGCCCTAAAAAGACAAAAAAAAGGCAAGTATTGTACCTGCAACATACGTAAATGTTAGCTATTATTATTATAAAATTGCATGGTGTTAATGAGTTACATCGATAAAATGCAAGTATTGTACCTGCAACATATTAAACTCTTAATAAATGCTGTCTGTTATTGTAAGTAATGAATTAAGCTTTCCATTTTTTTTCCTCTAGGGAATAGTTTAGACCCCAAGAAATCTCTCAGTCCTTTTGTATTAAATTCCTGTTATAAAATCTAGAGTTCAGCTCATAACATCTTTTTGATCTTTTCTAGTATCTCCTTAATCAAGACTCCCTCTATTAAACCTTGTTCTTGGAAAGATCCATGCTCTGAGGAAACATGTTTATGTGTTTTACATGAGGATTTTGAAAAGGGATAGTGTTGTCCAGGAGACTGAGGCTTAGAGGAAGACCTGTACCCTAAATTTGTCTGCTTCAAATCAATATTTTGAAAAAAGATGTATAAGAAACATTTTTTATTGTCTTTATTTTATTCTCCTAATTAAGTTTTTTTCTCATTGTTGGGTCTTGGAATATCATTGTGGCTTCATCACAAATATTTTCTTTCTTCCTTTTTTTTTTTTTTTTTTTTTTTTTTTTTTTTTTTTTTTTTTTTGTTTCCAGGAGCTCTCTTCTCATAAGAAGCAAGGACCTGGATTACTGACCAGAATGGGGCAGACCGTCAGATCGGTGGCATTGTCAATGAGGGGAGTGAAGAGCCGTCCGGAGGAGTTCATGGAAATGAATAACTTTATTGAAATATTTAGCCAGAAAATAAATTTGATAGATAAAATATCTCAGAGAATCTACAAGGAAGAAAGGGGTATGTAAAATCCCTGAAATGGGATTTCAAAGTCGTTGCCTTTTATTGGTGTAGCAGTAATAGTAAGGAAGCATTAGCTTAGCATTTATTTCTTTTTATTCTTAGGAGTTCCATCTCTGCTTAGTGTCCATCTGTTATTATATTATTTATCTGTTAGAGACTTTAAACATATTAATCATAGTCATTTTGAAGTCTGGTCGGATAATTCCAGCACCCCTGCCACATCTGGTTCTGATGCTTGCTCTCTCGTTCAATTGTGTTTTTCTGTCTTGTGATTTTTTTTATGGCAGCAAGATGTGATGGACCGATAAAACAAACTGCGGTAAATAGGCTTTGGTAATGTGCTGGGGTGTGGGGGAGGGGAAGTGTGCTAGGGACCTAGGATGAGGGTCTCAGGCCTTTCATGAGTCTCTTCCTCTGGAATGGGAGCTTCACAAAAGTTTAGTTTTTTTTTTTGAGCTCTCATTTTCAAGGAGAATGCACAGTGGCCCGAACTTGAGGGCTTTCTTGGGCTTTCGAATGTGAAACCCACGTGTCAAGATTTTATTCAGCACAATGGAATTTTTTTTTAAAAATGGTCTTGGGAATCTAAGCTATATAGAGCATTTCATTCATCAGCCATGTAGAATCCGGCAGTCATAACTAGTGATTTCTCTTTTTATTTTTTATTCACTTGTTTTCTTTGATTTTCCTTTATTTTGTAATCCTCAGTTTCTTTGGCAAAGATGTATTGACCACATGTTATGCTGCTGCACTGTGCTAAAGATTAAAGGGGCGATGAGACAGTACCTGCCTTCAGCTCATTGACTTATTTGGCAAAAGAGTTATATTAACAGAAAAAATACGGTACCACCCATTAAATGTTTGCACACGAAGGTGATTTAAGTGCTGTCTAAGCGTTGTTTAGAATTTCAAGGAAGCTCTCTATGTAAAAATAAATACTGCACAGATTTAATAACATACAGTGATATATACACAACTTGAGAGAAGAAATAAAGGAGAGCATTTTATTTTCTAGAAATACTAGTTATTATGGCATCGGGAGAGTGCAATTTAGAAGGGCTCTAGTGGTCATTAAACCTAATATCTTCCTTAGGTGACAACTAATATTTCTATTGTTTTTACATTTTTAAAGTTTTTCTCAGTTTACTTGAACATATAATCTTTTGAAATTCTAATAGTTTAGTAAAAAGTTTAGAGCAATATGACATATTTCAACTAACCCTAATGAGTAGTAAGATTAAATACAGAGAATTTAATTATATTTATATGAGTATTAGACCAGAAATCTCTCTGCTTATGCATTCCCTGCCATAAAAAGCCATCTATCATTCCAAGTTGATAGTGTGAGTGCAAAAATATAAAAATATACAGATTTTAAATGAAATCCAAATTTTTGAATAAATGGCTTATCAAGCATTGAGTAGTCTTTTGTTCATCATTCTTTCATTAATATGAAAATACTTATTAAATACATTATGTATTAGGCTCTGAGATTAAAAAATAATAATAAGACTCAGCCCTGTTTTAAGGAGCATATGTCCTAGGAGTGTGAGAGTTATGCAAGCAATCATAATAGAGTAGGATCATAGAAGTATTAAATTATGATAGGCTTTAATAGACATATAAAATTATAATAGGCTCACTGAAGACAGAGCATCTAAGAAGCCTTTGGAACAGAAAGAGAAGAGATTTATTTGTGCTAGGACTTAAAAGATTAGAAGTAGTTTGTCAGATGATAGAAAATGGTAGCGGGCAAGGGAAAAAGATATGTGCAATGTTTGGGTTAGGAGAAATCATGAGCTATTTATGAATGAGCAGTTATCTTGGCTTGAATTAAAAATGTCTTTGGGAGAGAGTCTCAGAAGGTAGACCTAGAGAAGCAAGATAGGGACTGATCACAGAGGAGTTTCTAGTTCAGCTAAGAAGCTTCCATGTTTATATGCAGTGACAAAAATTGTAAGAGAACTGTTAGAAGTCCCTCGCAGAATTGCAAGTTAGAGATGCTGATGACAATGGAAGTGAGGATAGATAGGTGGGTAGTGAGTGGGTGGTGAGTAAGTGGGTGGATGGTAGATGAATAGGGAAGTGGGTGGATAGCTGGATGGATGGATAGATAGGAAATTATCAAGAAATGTTGAATTTGTGATTGACTGGCTCTGTGTAGGTGTGAGTCTAAGATGAGCCCACATTTTTTGCTTGGATCGCTGGGACTGATTACCATTAAGTAACAAATCTAAACAGGAGATGAGGGAAAAGAAGACAGGCCTTTTTTAGGTCATGTTGCCGGTGAGTACTAGGTATAGTTTGTTTGGTAGGCACAAGTCCATGGTAGATACAGGCATCATATAACTTACCTCCCAAGCCAGGACTCTGAGTACAAAAAAGGATGTTATTATTGATTATGCCCGGACAGTAGTCATTCAGAGAAGGATCAGAGCAGAGTGGGATGGCAGGTCTGTTTAGTGAACAATGATATCCTTACTCTTATGTTCGTGTATGAAAGCACGTGCACAATGAGAAAAACAAGGCCCTTTCGTATTGTCTATACTGTGGAGATTTTGAAGACTTCTCTAAATTGAAGAATGTAATTTTTTTTAGAGTATTTCGATGAATTGAAGGAATATGGCCCAATTCACATTCTGTGGTCAGCATCAGAAGAAGATTTGGTTGATACTCTAAAAGGCGTTGCCAGCTGTGTTGACAAATGCTGTAAGGCCACTGAAAAACGGATGTCTGGACTCTCAGAGGCCCTGCTTCCTGTCGTACATGAATATGTGCTTTACAGTGAAATGTTGATGGTAAGAACACTGAGTTATAATTTTATCTTAGGCCCTGACCTGCTTATAAAGCTTTATAAAGGCAGTTTCTTTTACGGTTTGTTCACTGCTGTCTTCTATCGTAGAAGGATGCTTTGCACGTAGATGCTCATAAATATTTCCTCACTGCATGAATGAACTGGTGAGTGGAACAATATGTTAGTAAAAGACAGAAATATTCAACAGTAGCAACACCAGTTTGTAAGATTATACATAGATTTGAAGCATCCTTAGTCAGAATTTACATAAGGAATAGGATTAATTTTTCCAACCTTTCTAAAATTTTACTTTAAAAATGTTCAGCACTTTAGAAATTTCTTTTCATGAAAGAGTTGCTTCCCCACTTCTAGGTACATTTGATTAAGCAATATATTTAGTATCATTATGTAGAAAGTACTTGAGTAGGATCTTGCTGTTTGTACTGTCTTCCGGATGCTTCTAAAAAGAAATCCTTCAAATTAACATGTTTTTCTTGCACTATCTGAAAAGGCTTTTATTCCCCTCACATCCAAGTTTTGCATTTACCCTCCTCCATTCAAATGAAGGTTTTCAGATACTAGGGATTTAGCAATGCTATCTGCAAAGCTAATTTTTTCATCCACTATTATCTGCTGCTCACAGTTCCTTGTGTAGTGGAACTGATACCCTCAGCTTTCAGGGGCTTTAGGGTGGCGGTGGGAGAGTCAGCTAACAGTTCAGTTATAGCTCATTTCTTCTGCCATTTATACTTGAATCCGAGTCTGGTTTCTGTTTCCATGTACTTTTTTTTTTTTTTTGGCCTTTTTGCCTTTATGTAGAGCCGCACCCGCGGCATATGGAGGTTCCCAGGCTAGGGGTCTAACAGGAGCTGTAGCCGCCGGCCTTCGCCACAGCCACAGCAACGCAGGATCCGAGCCGCGTCTGCAACCTACACCACAGCTCACGGCAACGCCGGATCCTTAACCCACTGAGCGAGGCCAGGGATCGAACCTGGAACCTCATGGTTCTTAGTCGGATTCGTTAACCACTGAGCCATGAAGGAGACTCCTCCATGTACTCCTGATTTAGGGGGATTTAATGTCTTGCTTAGCCTTTCAGCATGAAAGGCACCTCTTTCATGTTTATCATGCTTAGGTTTTCCTTTCACAGAATCATTAAATATTTTGTAGATATTTTAAATTTCGGCTGTGCCTTGACTTGGTTGGTGTCCTCCCACGCGCAGACCCCTCGTGCTCCCCAAGAACCTCTGAGGTCACACCGCTGAGGAGTGCCCTCCTTGCTGCCATCAGCTTCCTTGGCCGCGTTCCGTTGGTTACTTCGTTGTTCATCTTCCGCTTGTGTGGCTGTTCAAAGAGATCTGATCTTTGTCATTAAAAATATCATATTCTTTTCCCTTAACTAGACATGTTTTGCTCTTCATTACGTCAAGATGGAAATTACGCAGTTTATATCCTGTATCATTAAAGACGTGGAAAAATTATAGCAACCAGAATGATGTTATAGGTCCTCATTTGATTGTATTATTTTGTAGCTTCCCAGGGTATAATCAATAGCACTAATATTGCAGTTCTGCTTCTGTTTTATATTAGAATGTTTTCTTCAGTGTGAGCTAAGGTAATGAAAACTATATGCCTTGATACAGTTATTAAATTTCTGTAATTTTTACTGGTTTCCTTCTGAAGAAAGCTCTTACTTAAAACATGTCTATCTATATGGAGCACAATATTTCGTATTTATGGAAACAGACCTTAAATAGCTGAGGCTAAATCATAGTATGTGCCACTGGGGTTAGAGAAACGGAGAGGTTTCTGACATCGATGGCAATTACGCGTTGAAGTAAATAGAAAAGAATTAGTTGAATTTTCTATTGATTTCTTGAAAACAGGAGAAATAAAACTAGAGTGAGTTATTTTCAGGATGCTTTTTATGCTCAGTGCCTCTCGGTTCTCACTCAGATACTGTAGAGCCAGATGATCTGGTTCCACTTAACCGACCTGTGTCCAGGTTCTTCCTCTCCTCTGAAAACACCCCAAAGACCTGTACCTCATTAAGGTCCTTCTCTTGTATGTCCTGCACTTCCGCTTTCCCTGGTTGAATTGTTTGTTTTTTTATACAGAGTTAGTTTTATCTTTACCTTGAACTGTTTAGGACACTTGTGTTCAGTATTACAATTTCATGTCTAGTGATTGGTCTGTTCCATTGATCTATTTCTTCTTGATTCAGTTTTGGTGGGCTGTATGTCTGTAGAAAGTTGTCCATTTCTTCTAGGTTGTCAAATTTGTTGGTATATAATTGTTAATAGTATTCTCTTATTTTTTTTTTTTATTTCTGCAGTATCCATTGAGATTTCTCCTTTTTCATTTCTTGTTTATTTGAGTTCTTTCTCTCCTCTTGTTGGTGAATTTGGCCAGAGGTTTGTCAATTTTTGTTGGCTTTTTCAAAGAACCAGCTCTTAGTTTTATTGATTTTTTTCCTATTGTTTTTTGAATCTCTCTTTTATTGATTTCCTCTCTAATCTTTATGATTTCCTTCCTTCTGCTGACTTTGGGTTTTGTTTGTTCTTTTTACAATTCCTTTAGGTGGTAGGTTAAGTTATTGATTTGAGATTTTTCTTCTTTTCTGAGGAAGGCCTGTATTGCTGTGAACTTCCCTCTAAACACTGCTTTTGCAGCATCACATAGAGTTTGAATGGTTGTATTTTCATTACCATTTGTCTTGAGGTATTTTTTAATTCCCCTTTTGACTTCCTTGTTGACCCATTGGTTTTTTAGTAGCATGTTGTTTAGTCTCCAGGTAGTTCATTTTTTCTCATTTCTTTTCCTGTGGTTGATTTCTAATTTCATGCCCTTGTTAAATTTATTGAGGTTAGTTTTGTGCCCCAAAAATCAGTCCTTGAGATTGTTCCATGTGCACTTGAAAAAACAATGTATATTCTGATTTTTTTGGATGTAATGTCCTGAAAATCTCAATTAAGTCTAACCTTACTATTGTGTCATTTAGGATCTCTGTTGCCTTATTGATTTTCTATCTAGAGGATCTGTTCATTGATGTGAATGGGGTGTTAAATGTTATACAAAGATTCTTAAAACCAAGTATAACCTATTTCATCCATGTGTTTTAAAATCAAGGGTGTTATGAAAAGAAGAGACCAAATACAAGCGGAACTGGATTCCAAAATTGAAGCTTTGACGTCTAAAAAGGCAGATGCTGATCTGGTAAGCTTTTAAGTTTCTTGATACAATCACATAGAATTCAGTGTCTGAAATTTTTATTAGCAATATAAGGATCTGTTACATGCTTATTTTTAAGCATTCAGAAAATGACATTAAATTTTCTTTCAAAAATCTATTATACATTGAGTACTGAGTTTGTAAGCTAAAGATGCTTTTCTGCCGTTCTGTCTTATATTTTCTCTTACAATGAGTTAAGTATGAAGTTAATTTTAAAAAAAGAGTGTTCAAAGAAGGTATGGAAAAAAGTACTGATAATTTTTGAAAAAGTAAGTACTCAGTAGATAAATCCACTTTTTGATAGTTTTATAAATATTTATACAGGATAAATTGGTGTTTTTATACATTTTTTCTAGTTATAAAAATCTTTACAAAGGAAGTATCTTTGTTTTCAAGTTTAATCATTTTGTGAAGGTAATATTTTATGGAAATTTTCAGAGATTAAAAGAGGTTTAATAATGTAAGATGTCACATAACTATCACTGAGTTTCATTAATCCCCAGCATATTTTTTTCTTTTTTTTACAGCCACACCTGCAGCATGTGGAAGTTCCCAGGCTAGGGGTCAGATCGGAGCTGAGCTGCCAGCCTGTGTCACAGCCACAACAACACTGGATCCAAGTCACATCTGTGACCTATGCTGCAGTTTTTAGCAATGCAGGATCCTTAACCCACTGAGCAAGGTCAGGGATCGAACCCGCATCCTCACGGACACTATGTTGGATTCTTAACCCACTGAGCCACAACAGGAACTTCTTGCCTAATTTTTTTCATTTATCTTCTTCTTCCCCCCTTTTTTTTGCCTGAGCAATTTCCGGCCATTATATTTTCACCCATGATAGGTCAGTATTTATATTTTATTGTCTTTGCGTATTTTCAAAGGAGTGCTGTCAGATCAGAGTTACTATTCTCATTTTTAAATTGAGGAAGAGACTTGAAAGGTGGAGTAACTTGCCCGAGTTAACGTAGTTCTGGAAACAGAAGTAGAATGGTAGGTGATGGTGTCACTTTTCTCCCTCAGAACGTGCTGCCTGTCTTGTAAGTGTAAATGTGGGGGAAATTGCTTGGTTAACTTTTACTGAGTTCTCTATGAAAGAGGCTTTCCTATTTTTTTTTTTTTTTTAATTTAAGGATTGAGATTAGTGTTGAGTACACTTACGTCAGGTGAACGGGGAAGTCTTTGAAATCCACCCCCCGTTAATGCCTAGCCCCCACCCCCCATCCCACCTGGGCTTGGGACTCACCTCCTTTTCTCCCTGCTTTAATTTTCTCTCTAGCTTTAATAATTTTCTGAAACAAAATATGATTTTATTACTGGTTTTCTTTGTATTATCTTTCTTTCTCTCGTGCCTCGTCCATAACCCAAACACTCTCAGAGCAGGAATTTTTTTGTTGTTTCCCGAAGTGTTCTCGGTCCAGAGTACAGTGTCTGGCATGTGGTAGTCACTCCGTAAATCTCGTGAATGAGTGAAAGTTGCAGTGATTGCCCTGATTCATAAAAAACACATTGAAAGCTTAAAAAAATAAATCTCTGCAAAATCAGACTGTCTATAAAACATGGAGATTTCAGTGATTATTAATTACGCATATGTTCCTTAACTGTGTTTATTTTTCAAACTCAGATTTATTTTCCTGAGTGGAATGTGAGAGGGGAATGGTGGGCTGCTATGGACAGAGTGGGAGAATGGAATCTGTGAAAGAGAAATGTAGAATAAATGGGATTAATGCTAAAGGGGAAAATCATCTTCGCTTTTACCTCAGAATGAGGTGAAAAAATAGGAAATCCAAGATTAACCTTTCCAGTACAATAAAGAATGTATATATAAATTTAAAGAGTCAACTGCAAAGAACAGAAGTGGCTGAGCACATGTGCAAAAATTGTAATTGTAACTTTGGAACTATAGAATATTTTTATTTGTTAAATAATTTTTAAAGATACTGACATTTGTGAATAGATAAAATTTTGCCCTTGACTAAATACTAGAAAAAGTACAGTATCTTAAAGTTTAAGGAGAATAGTAAGATGGCTTAAAAACCAAGCATCTGTTCTGAATGGCTTATATTCATATTTTAAATTGAAAAGAAGAGTAGTTGGGATTGTTCCAACTACAAAAACACAGGAAAAAATAGCTTTTTGGGGGCCCAAATATGGCTAGGCTTTCCCAACTCAACTAAAGCACATTTTTTCTTTTCATTTGACTTGCAAATATTTTGTCTTTGTGTTATAAAAATTTCCTTGCTATCTTATTATAACCTGATGATCCATCTGTATTTATGATTTCATTTTGTGTGTATGTGACATGTCCACTATAAAGGATTTTCTACCTAATTAGCTGCTATGTTGTAAGATTTGAAAAACCTGAGACTTTAAATATCTACGTAATATTCTATAAGATCATTTTTATTAATATTTGAAACAGAGACATTTAATAGAGACGTTACAGGTATCTTTTTGTTACCCATCAAAAACACAACCTTCCTAAAATGCCTAGGGACTAATTTAATGATTTGTGAATGGTACCATTTACATTTTCAAGCAGTTTGTTTGTTTACAGAGCTCACTTCCAAATCCCTGCGTGTTATAATGATGTCTTTGGGAGAAACCTTTCAGGGGGTTACTCTCAAAATGAATCTGCTATGATTGTTAACAGAACAACCAAAGGAAGGGAAGTTGCTTAGAAATATGCAGGATAGGGTCACCATGGAAACACGCCCTTGTGAGGTCCTCCTAAGGAGCCCTCCTTTGCAGTCACCATGGCGACCCTGGCAGAGAGCTGAATAGAGCAATCTAGCCTGGTTCTTTACCATGGCAACTCAAGCAGGGCCACTTTGGAAACAACCCTGGGGCAATTTCTATGGAGACCTGCTGGGGCTGCCTTCAGAGGCTCCATCAAAGTCACCTTTGGGTAGGGATGCTATATACAAACCTGGCAAAGCAACTCATAATGAAAAGGTTTGTGAAACGAAGCTCTACCAAGAAGGGCAAAGACTAAGAAAGAGTTATAATTATTGGGTAGAGATAGAGCAGTGATGTAACATTCCAGAGGTTATATTAGACATATCACATAATCATTATGTGGGCTATGTGGCATACAAACATGAGGCTCTTGTCTTTTACCTTGCCTATAACTTTGTATCTGCTGTAAACTGGCATTATTGTTACTTGTTCTCATCACCCAAGTATGCCTCCCAAAAAACGATGTGTTTTCCTGCAAACTAAAATAATGTTTTATAGTGAATTCTTTTTTTATGACCTGAGTAGTTATAAAGTGGCTGCTTCTTAGAGTGTGTAGTTTGTAATTCTTATCTCACAAAATAAAATAATAAAATTAATGGTTTCGAAGTGATCTAAATTCAGGAAAGACTTTTAGGATACTCATTTGAAGGTCAGTTCAGCTCTTCATTTAGAATCTTGCCATTTAGGCTTTGGAATTAGATAGACCTAGGATCAAATCCTAGCTTATCTGCTTATTATGTCTTAAGTCACATTTCCTAACTTTTTAAAGCCTTATTTTATCATGTATAATTTGGGGAAATTATCGGTACCTTTCTAATATGCTTGTTCAAGGATCAAAGGCTGTAATGCAGGTTAATTATTTGGATCATATAAAGCACTCAATGTTTGTTAGCTGTTGTTATTTTGATGTCTTTTACAGAAGTAATCCTTAGAATGGCTTCTGTAAAATGAATAAGAAATTGTTCCTTGAAGACTAGTGAGTGGATATATGGAAAGTAAAGCTCAAAAACGTGTGCTACATCGAGGAACTACCATTGATGTCTAGAGAGCAGGGTGCAGGGGGGATGAGAGATGTGGACTTAGAGGTGGGCTGCAGTCAGATGGGAAGGGAGCCTTGTTATTTGTCAGGATTAGGAATATGGGCTTTATCCTTTGGGCTGTGTGGATCAGCGAGAGCCTGAACTGAAGAGGTGGTAGTGGATTGCAGAGGAGAGAAATCTGAGAGAGATGTAGGCGGAAGATAGAATCTGAAGCACTCAGAGAATGAGGGCAGGCCTTGTTGCAAATTGTTAATGACCCTTGACATTTCTAGCTTGTAAGGAAGGCAGATCATGGCTCTATAAACTGAAGTATAGCATATAGATGGAAAAAAGAAAATGGGAGATGTACAACTTTATGTCATGATAAGATGACATTTAAGGGAGAAGTATTCAACAAAAGCCTTTCAACAAATGTTGTTGGGTACCTACCGTATAAAAGATGGTATTTCAAGCACTAGGGAAACAGTGATCAAGAAAACAGGCCCTTGGAGTTCCTGCGGTGACGCAACAGGAACAGAGGCATCTCTGCAGAACTGGGGCACAGGTTCAGTCCCCAACCTAGCACAATGGGGTAAGGATCCGGCATTGCTGCAGCTACAGCATAGGTCACAACTGTGGTTTGGATCTGATCCCTGGCCTGGGAAGTCCATATGCCATGGGGCATCCAAAAGAGAAAAAAATAAATTAAGAGCTCGGGAAAGATCTTAACAGGAAGGTTATTATGTAAAACCTGAAAAAGGTGAGTTCTTGAAGCACGTGAATACCTGGGAGAAGACCATTTTAGGGAGTGCAGAGTGGAAGTACACCTGCATGTTTCATGTGAAGCAAGGAGACCACAGTTCCTGGACTGCAGTGAGAATGAGCAAGCAAAAGAGTTGTGGGAAATGAGGTCCGAGAGTTAACCGGGATCTGTTTGCAAAGGGTCCTGTAAGATTTGGTCTCAACGAGATAGGAAGACAGCAGTGGAACAGAGGAGTGACATGATCAGACTTGTTCTAAAACAATTACTGTATTTGGAAAAGACAAAAGCTAATGTATTTATGGGATGTGCGTGGGATATGAGAAGGCCAGAGTTGGAGACCAGCTCTTATAGTCCCAGTGGACGTGGTGTGAAGTGGTCAGATTCTGAGGATATTTTGAAGATAGAGCTAGTTGCTATTTAGTGGACTCTGAGTTGTGAGTGGACAAGAACTATATTGAGGTTTTTGGACTGAGCAACCAGAAGCTAAGAGTTGGCACTGACAAAGCAAAGACTTTGGGAAGACCAGGTTTAGTAAGGAAGATGAAGAAATTAGATCTGGTTGTATAAAGTTGATGTGCCTATCAGATACTCAAATGAGATGTTGAGTAGAGAGTTGCGTATAGAAATCCTTAAAAGAAAAATCCAGAGGTCAGGGGAGGGATCCAGCTGAAGATAAATATTTGGGAGTTAGCACATAGATGGTAGTTAAAGCCATGGCATTTGTTGAAGTCACTAAAGGATGAGAACAAAAGAGGTCCCTGATGGTAATGAGTCTTATCATATTCCAACATTAAAAATCAGAGAAGGAGGAAGTTCCCCTTGTGGCTCAGCAGTAATGAGCTCGACTAGTATCCATGAGGATGCAGGTTCGATTCCTGGCCTCTGTCAGTGGGTTAAGGATCCAGCATTGCCATGAGCTGTGGTGTAGGCTTGGGTCCGGCATTGCTGTGAATGTGGTGTAGGCTGGTAGCTGCAGCTCTAATTTGACCCTTAGCCTGGCCTGGGAACTTCCAAATGGTATGGGTGTGGCCTTAAAAAAGCAACAACAGCAACAAAATCAGTGAGGGAATGACTAGTAAGGAGAAGGAAAGAAAACTTGTATAGCTTTGGCTGTTGGTAGGCAGGTGGACCAATAAGATGAAATAAACAGATTTATTTAGGGTCATTCAGCATTCTTAACCACTTCTCCATTTATGAGACATTTATAAATTTCAGCTTGATACAAAATAATTGAGTGTAGATAATAACATATTTTTAAGAGAGATTGAAAGTTACAGGCTCTGATAAAGAAGATATTCAGTGAAATAGATATTCAAAGTAACAGAATTTATGCCTGTGGAGGTGAAGGTATAACAATAACAGATTATGAGGAAAACTCAGATATTTGGACGAACTTATGGTTTTTGCAGTTATACGTTTTCAGAGTCAGAGCTTCTGTTTGAAAATGCTTATTCACTTCACTGTTTAAGATAAATAAGGTTCATCTGTGGTGCTAAATAATGCTGCATATCCATCTTATTTTTATTTTTATTTTTGAATGGATGATTTATAGTTTGCCACTCAAAGCAGCATTCAAATATAAATGAATATGAATACATTTGACATTTAGCAATATGTGCATGGAATCTGAGAGTTGGATGTAGATATAATGCCATAGCTGTTTAGCAGGATATTTATGTGAGCAAAAAAAAAAAATGCATTTTCATAAGATCATTATAGTCTGGATTTGCATATAGCCACATTCGGAAGATAGAAACAGACACAAAATTTATTTAAACCGGTCCTTGCTTTATATGAGCTACTGTTTTTGAACCAGCATTTCACTCTCATCCTCAGTTTGTGGTTATTAATCTTCAGATGATCTTGATAGTGTACTAGATGCTGTACAGAGCAAGACTGCTGTCTCTTTGAGCCTTAAAGAGACGCTAACATTGACATAGCTTTTTTATTTGTGGTGAGGGTAAGGTTGGCTCTACCTTTTCTCAGATATTTGTTGTCTCGCTCTCTCCCCTGACTTTTTAACAAATGTGTTCCTTTCGCTGGGCCTCATTTTCTAATACCTATTTTCTCTCTCTGCTTCTTTTTTGTCTGTATGAATCTACATGTGTGTCTCACGTACCCACAGCTACACTTGTATGCGTGTACAGGTACTCAGGGAAGGACATGATGAGCCATGAAAAGTCCATGATCAAACCAGTTTCTTGGAATGGGAATGTGACCAGCAGAATTGACTTGGACCAGCCATAAGCTGTCCCCTGATGCAAATACCTTGAAAAAACTGGGGCTCTTTCATGTAATAAGAAGGGGGTGAGGAATGTGTTCTGGGTAAACAGCCAGTTAATGTGTGCCTCACATACACAGTGTAACGGTGTATTGGAGTCACACACTGCTGGTTGGGAGTCTGGATGAATGAGTGATGCTGTAATCAAGAAGGCCCTCTACCCAGAACAAAGCACCAGGCAGTTCCTGGAATCCTTCTCCCTCTGAACCTTCACTGACAGGTCTCTCATTCAGGGCATCATTGGTTGAAATGGGGGCTAAAAAATTGTCCACATGCTGCTATTTATATAAAATTGTAAAAGATATTAATGAGTATTTGATTAAATAGCAAAAAAAAAAAAAAAATCATGTCTACCCTGTCAGTAAGAGTCTGTTGAGCGTGGGCTCTCTGTTTGGAATTTTACCATGTTATTTTACCCTCTGTCATTTATCTTATGCCCCTGGCATTGCAAGTAGAGCAGTCTCTGAAAAACGTTTATTATGAGGTCTTAAACCCGATTGCAGAGTGGCATGTGATTTCAGCCTCAGACTCATGTGCCTTTGTAGTTTGGGGCATGTTACTTACATTCTTCTTGCTTTAGTCTCCTCAGCTATAAAAGTTGTGGGTGATATCTTCCTTCAAGTGTTGTTAAATCAGCCTATGAAAACTCTTAGCCCAGCACCCAATCAGTGTTACATTGTAAATGTCTTGTATTTGAAGTACACACTGTGTATCTCATTCTTCTGGATCAAAGTTTGGAAAGTGGTGACTGTTTCCTGCTTGTCAGACCTTCAAAAATTTTTCCCCCGTTTTGTTTAGAAAAGAGGTAGAAATTATCTGGCACTGAATAGTGACCTTGCTCCATCTGGTCACTCTAAGCAACTAAATAGATATTTTAAGATGTGTATGAATTTATACTGACTATTAAAAGGTTGTATTTGGAACTCCAAACAATTATTTTTAACTAGACAATACCTGGTATTGTACCACTGATCTGTATAGTTCTTTAAGAAAAAGGACCATAAATTCTTTTATGATAAATATCAACAGGAGGGACTACATTCTGCTTTTCCTTTATGGGGACTCCCGAGAAAAGTTTTATTTATGTCTCAGCACCAGCAGTAGGATTTAATTTCTCCTGAGCCACTATCCTGTTTTCAGCATCCAGACATCTTGGGTTTTATACCTGTTCCTATCCCCACTCTTTATCCCACTTTTTACATGAGTTTCTGTACTGTTGAGGGCCCCAATTCTGATCTAATTACAATCCGGCAATTTTGTCTTCTCTTTGTCAGACTCACCCCTGGCCTTACCTTGTTTTTCTCTTACTCTTATTTTCGTTTGTGCTAATGAGTTTCCTTAGTACCTTTAAACTATTTGCAGAGTATACTTTTGAAAGCCATCTTAAATCTGTTATGGAAGAAATAAGAAACACAAAAAAAATAGGGACTAGTGGTAAATTATTCAAAATAATTTCAAAGGTCAATAACTTATAATTTTTTTGTCAAAAAATGTGTTTTGGATTATTTCTTTTGAAATCTACCAACACCAACATATCTGTTGTGAATATAAACTTGAACACTGACTGACTCATATTAACTGTTACCCAGAAGATTAATCAGATGTCTGAGGGGTAAGGTGAAAAAATTGTACTACTTCCAAAAAAAAAATTGTGCTACTTCCAAAATTTTTACCCATGGAATTTGCTCAAGGAAGTTATTAAATATTAAGGCTTACTGATTTGAAAAGAAAAACACATAAACTTACAGTCTTGATGAATAAGGCCTTGTGTACATTTGTGGTGGGTGGCAGTGGAAGGGGATAAAAGACAATGAAACTGTAGAAAAAAAGAAGTAACATTGTCGTAAATGATTTTCTAAAGAAAGATTGTAAGTGCTGTGTTTTCTCTAGGAACATTTTTCCCCCACTGTCTTAACTGCAACAGAAAAAGTAACAGATGGATAAGTAAAAGGAGTCGTTTAAATTCCAGTCATTTCTTCTCAGGATTTAAGAAATTCTACTTATAGTGTCCTTGCGGATTTGTGGTTTGGTTTGTGGAGTTCTGCCTACCGTAGATATAATATTTTAAACAGCTGTCCCATATAGAAACTCAAAATAGATTCAATTTCCTTTTAATTTAGACCTTTTGTTAATAAGAAATGTTTCCTAAGGGTCCGTCTTCCATATCTCTTTTGCTCCCAGCCCTGCCTGGGCACTCAGTAAGTATTTGATTATGCCGAGAACAGGAACACACTGGGAGTCTGAAGCCTGGAGAGGACTTTGATTCACTTTTACTTAACTTGTGACCTTAATCAGACATTAAGTATTCTTTATCCACGAACACGCAGAAATAATGCTTTCTTTGAAGAAGCTTTTTTTGAAGATGCATTGATGTTTATAAATCTAGAGCTTGTGTCAGTAAAAATTTTGGTAAGTTAGAAGAAAATGTGAAAGAATAATATATTGGAGACTATGTAATGATATCATAAAATATTTAAAGTATATATCATTTAAATAGTACTTCTAAAAACAAAAAAATATATAATATTTCTGCAAAGAGCAGAACCAGTAGTTTTTCTTTTAGTACAGTGCCACATCATTTTTTTTTTTTTGTCTTTTTAGGGCCCCACCAGAGGCATATGGAAGTTCCCAGGCTAGGGGTGGAATTGGAGCAGCAGCTGCCGGCATACATCACAGCCACAGCCACAGCCACCTGGGATCTGAGCTGTGTCAGTGACCTACACCACAGCGCATGCAGCACCAAATCATGGATACTAGCCTGGTTTGTTATCGATGAGCCACAATGGGAACTCCCATATCATTAAGTGAATTTTGACTTATTATATTTCTGGGCTTTGGAGAGTTAAGCTTTTTCTCTCTGTTAAACCCTCTTCGATAGAAGAGTAAGTTTAGGGGCAATGCCTCAATCTGATGGCACCATTAGACTTTCAGAGAGGTTCTACACCCAAACGGGGTCTTTCCTTTCTGAAGCATATTTAGCATTTATTTAGTACCCATCGTATGCCAGGGCACTGTGCTAATAATTTATATATACTATCCAATGAATAATTCTATAAGGTGGGTGTAACTTATTCCCATTTTTGTAGATGAGAAAATCGGGGCCCAGATCGTCAGGGCAGAGTTAGGAGTTCCCTCCCTGTGGAAGCCCTTTTGTGGTGGGGAAACTGCGGTGACCAGGACTGACAAAGCCCCTATCCCCAGGGAATTATGGTCTGGTGGAGGGAAAGTGTAAGTAAAGGAAGAAATAATAAAAGACCATGATAATTTTAGATAGTGATTAGTGTTATGAGGAACATAAAACAGGGTAATGCAATGGAGAATAGCAGGAGGGGAGGGGAGGAGAACGCCTTTCCGAGGTGATGTTGGGAGGGGAGCCTGGTGGTGATAAGGGGCAGGCCTGCCGAGATCCTGGGACATGGGTGCTAAGAAGCATCCATGCAGAGCTCTGACATGAGAATTAGTTCCGTGTATTCCCGGAGCTTAAGTTTATCTGGGGTGGCGAGAATATAAAGAATGAAGGGGAGCAGCCGGGGCCTGAGAACCGAGCAGGCAGGGTGCCACACAGGCTGTGGGTGCCACTGCAGTTGCCATGGGAAGCCACTGAAGTGGGAAGGATGATGCTTCGGTGTGTTACATGCTTTATTTATTTATTTTTTCATCACAAGTCAATTTTATAGATTTTGTATCCCAAACCCACAGTGCATCTCCCCACCTCCCAGATTGTCTTATTTGAAAAACCAACGTTTTCCAAAGTCTGTTAGTCATTATCTGTTCTGCAAAGAAGTTCATTGTGTCTTTTTAGTTTCGACATGTAAGCGGTAGCATTGGGTGTTGCTGTCTAATTGTCTGACTGGTTTCACTTTGCATGGTAATTTCTAGGTCTATCCATGTTGCTATAAATGTTGTTATTTCGTTCCTTTTAATGGCTGAGTAATATTCCATTGTGTGTATGTACCATATCTTCCCTATCCACTCCTCTGTCGATGGGCATTTAGGTTGTTTCCATGACCTGGCTGTGGCATAGAGTGCTGCAATGAACACTGGAGGACATGTGTCTTTTCGAGTCATGGTTTCCTCTGGATAGATGCCCAGGAGTGGGATTGCTGGGTCAAATGGTAATTCTATTTTGAGTTTTCTGAGGAATCTCCATACTGTTTTCCACAGTGGCTGCACCAATTTGCATTCCCACCAGCAGTGTAATAGGGATCCTTTTTCTCCACACCCTCTCCAGCATTTATTGTTTGTAGACTTTTTGATGATGGCCATTCTGGCCGGTGTAATGTGTAGCTCATAGTGGTTTTGATTTGCATTTCTGTAATGAGGAGCGATGTTGAACATCTTTTCATGTGTTTATTTGCCATCTGCATGTCTTCTTTGGAGAATTGTCTGCCTAGATTCTCTGCCCATTTTTGGATGGGGTTGTTTGTTTCTTTGGTATTGAGCTGTAGGAGCTGTTCGTAAATTTTGGAGATTAATCCCTTGTCAGCTGGATCATTTGCAAATATTTTCTCCCATTCTGTGGGTTGTCTTTTCGTTTTGTTTAGGGTTTCCTTAGCTGTGCAGAAACTTTGAAGTTTAATTAAGTCCCATTTGTTTATTTCTCTTTTTATTGTCCTTACTCTGACAGATGGATCTGAGAAGATGTTGCTATCATTTATGTCAGAGAGTGTTTGGCCAATGTTTTCCGCTAAGAGTTTTATAGTATCTGGTCTTATATCTAGATCTTTAATCCATTTTAAGTTTATTTTTGTGCATGGTGTTAGAAGGTGTTCTAATTTCATTTTTTTACATGTAGCTGTCCAGTTTTCCCAGCACCACTTATTGAAGAGGCTGTCTTTTGTCCAAGGTATATTCTTGGCTCCTTTGTCATAGATTAGTTGACTATAGATGCATGGATTTAGTTCTGGGCTTTCTATTCTGTTCCAGCGATCTATATTTCTGTCTCTGTGCAAGTACCATGGGGTTTTGATGACTGTAGCTTTGTAGTAGAGTCTGAAGTCAGGGAGCCTGGTTCCTCCAGCTCCATTTTTCTTTTTCAGGATGTCTTTTGCTATTCTGGGTTTTTTGTGTTTCCAGACAAACCTTAATCTATTTTGTTCTAGTTCTGTGAAAGAGGTCCTTGGTAATTTGATAAGGATTGCATTGAATGTGTAGATTGCCTTGGTTAGTATAGTCTTTTAGATTATATTGACTCTTCCGATCCAAGAGCATGGTATGTCTTTCCACCTGTTCAAGTCATCCTTGATTTCTTTCATCAGTGCCTTATAATGTTCAGAGTACAGGTCTTTTGTCTCTTTAGGCAGGTTTAGTCCTAAGTATTTGATTCTTTTTGATGCGATGGTAAACGGGATTGCTTCCCTAATTTCTCTTTCTGATCTTTCATTGTTAGTATATAGAAATGCAGTTGATTTCTGTGTATTAATTATGTATCCAGCAGCTTTGCCAAATTCATTGATGAGCTCTAGCAGTTTTCTGGCAGAGTCTAGGATTCTCTAGGTATAGTATCATGTCATCTGCAAAAAGTGATAGTTTGACTTCTTCCTTTCCAATTTGGATTCCTTTTATTTCTTTTTCTTCTCTGATTGCTGTAGCTAGGACTTCCAGAACTATGTTGAATAGTAGTGGCGAGAGTGGACATCCCTGTCTTGTTCCTGGTCTCAGTGGGAATTCTTTCAGATTTTCACCATTGAGAATGATGTGAGCTCTGGGTTTGTCATAGATGGCCTTGATTATGTTGAGGTAGGTTCCCCCTATGCCCACTTTCTGAAAGGCTTTTATCAGAAATGGGTGTTGGATTTTGTCAAAGGCTTTTTCTACATCTATGGAGAGGATCATACGGTTTTTCTTCTTCAGTTTGTTAATGTGGTGTATCACACTGACTGATTTGCAGATATTGAGGAATACTTGCATCCCTGGGATAAATCCCACTTGATCATGGTGTGCAATCCTTTTAATGTATTGTTGGATTCGGTTGGCTAGTATTTTGTTGAGAATTTTTGCATCTATGTTCATCAGTGAGATTGGCCTGTAATTTTCTTTTTTTTGTGATATCTTTGTCTGGTTTTAGTATCAGGGTGATGGTTGCTTCATAGAATGAGTTTGGGAGTGTCCCTTCCTCTGCAGTTTTTTGGAAGAGTTTCAAAAGGGTAGGCGTTAGCTCTTCTCTAAATGTTTGATAGAATTCACCTGTGAAACCATCTGGTCCTGGACTTTTGTTTGTTGGAAGTTTTTTAATCACAGTTTCAATTTCAGAACTTTTGATTGGTCTATTCATCTTTTCAATTTCATCTTGGTTTAGTCTTGGGAGATTGTACTTTTCTAAGAATGTGTCCATTTCTTCTAGGTTTTCCATTTTATTGCCATATAGTTGCATATAGTAGTCTCTTACGATCCTTTGTATTTCTGTGATGTCTGTCGTTACTTCTCCTTTGTCATTTCTAATGTTATTGATTTGTGTCCTTTCTCTTTTTTTTCTTGATAAGTCTGGCTAAGGGTTTATCAATTTTGTTCTTTTCAAAGAACCAGCTTTTAGTTTCATTGATCTTTTCTATGGTTTTCTTTGTTTCTATGTCGTTGATTTCTGCTCTGATCTTTATGATTTCTTTTCTTATACTAACTTTAGGCCTTGTCAGTTCTTCCCTTTCTAGCTGCTTTAGATATAAAGTTAGGTTGTTTATGTGAGCTTTTTCTTGTTTCCCGAGGTAGGCTTGTATTGCTATAAACTTTCCTCTTAGAACTGCTTTTGCTGCATCCCAGAGGTTTTGGAGTGTTGTGTCTTTGTTGTCATTTGCTTCTAGGTATTTTTTAATTTCCTCCTTGATTTCTTCAGTGATCCATTGGTCGTTTAGTAGCATGTTGTTTAGTCTCCACGTATTTGTATTTTTGGCCATTTTTTTCTTGTTGTTGATTTCCAGTCTTATAGCATTGTGGTCAGAGAAGATGCTTGAAATGATTTCAATTTTCTTAAAGTTACTGAGGCTTGATTTATAGCCCAGGATGTGATCAATCTTAGAGAATGTTCCGTGTGCACTTGAGAAGAATGTGTATTCAGTTGCTTTTGGATGGAATGTCCTATAAATATCTATTAAGTCCATCTGATCTAATGCTTCATTCAGGGTCTGTGTTTCCTTATTGATTTTCTGTCTGGATGACCTGTCCATTGCTGTAAGTGGGGTGTTAAAGTCCCCCACTATGATGGTGTTATTGTTGATTTCTCCTTTTAAGGTTGTTGCAGTTGCCTTATATATTGTGGTGATCCTATGTTGGGTGCATAGATATTTAAAATTGTTATATCTTCTTCTTGGATTGATCCTTTGATCATTATGTAGTGCCCTTCCTTGTCTCTTAAAATGTTCTTCATTTTCAAGTCTATTTTGTCTGATATGAGTATTGCTACTCCGGCTTTCTTTTGATGCCCGTTTGCATGGACTATTTTCTTCCATCCTCTCACTTTCAATTTGTATGTGTCTCTAGAAGTGAAGTGGGTCTTGAAGACAGCATATATATGGGTCTTGGTTTTGTATCCATTCATCTATTTTGTGTCTTTTGGTTGGGGCATTCAGTCCATAAACACTTAAGGTAATTATTGATATATATGTCCTTATTGCCATTTTATTAACTGTTTGCGTTTTTTGTTGATCTTTTTTCTTCCCTTATTCTCTTGTTGTCTCCTCTCACAAGATGGCTATCTTTAATGTTGTATTTGAGTTGATTTTTCTTATTTGTTTGTGTATCAATTGTAGATTTTTGGTTTGCAGTTACCTTGAAGTTTTGATATAGGAGTCTATATATAACTGAGATTGTATTAAGTTGTTGGTTTCTTAATTGCACGTGCTTCTCCAGTGACCTGAATTTGTGCTCTCTTCCCATGGTTTCTGATTTTGGTAGCACAATTGTGCATGGATGATTTAGTATCTTTACTGTATATATGTCTTTATTGGTGGGTCTTGTCATTTGTGGTGTTTTTGTTTCTGGTTGTGGCCTTTTCTGCCTAGAGAAGTTTCTTTAGGTTTTGTTGTAAAGCTGGTTTAGTGTTGCAGAAATCTTTTAGCTTTTGCTTATCTGTAAAGGTTTTTGATCTCTCCTTCAAATCTGAATGAGAGCCTTGCTGAATAAAGTAATCTTGGTTGGAAGTTTTTCCCTTTCATCACATTTAGTATATCATGTCACTCCCTTCTGGCCTGTAGGGTTTCAGCTGAAAAATCTGCTGATAACCTTATTGGGTTTCCCTTGTATGTCATTTGTTTCTTTTCCCTAGCTGCTTTCAAAATTTTCTCTTTGTCTTTAATTTTGGTCATTTTGACTAATATGTGTCTCGGGGTGTTCCTCCTTGGGTTTATTTTATATGGTATTTGTTGCACTTCTTGGATTTGAGTGAGTGGTTCCTTTCCCATATTAGGGAAGTTTTCGGCTATAATCTCCTCGAATATTTTTTCTGTCCCCTTCTCTCTCTCTTCTCCCTCTGGCACCCCTATAATATGGATGTTGGTGCATTTAACATTACCTCAGAGTTCTCTGAGACTCTGCTCATTTCCTTTCAATCTTTTATCTCTTTTCTCTTCTGCATTAGTGATTTCCACTAATCTGTCCTCCACCTCACTGATTCGTTCTTCTGCCTCCTGTATTCTACTGTTGGCTGCTTCTAATGAATTTTTGATTTCAGTTATTGTATTTTGCATCTCTTCTTGTTTAATTTTACAGCTTGTATTTCTCTGCTCAGTGTTTCCTGTAAATTATCAATCTTTGCCTCCAGTCTATTTCCAATGCCTTGCATCATCTTCATCATCAACAGTCTAAAGTCTCTTTCTGGGAGGCTGATAATCTCCTCATCACTGAGTTGTTTTTCTGGGCTTTTCTCTTCTCCCTCATCTGAGTTATAGTTTTCTGTCTTTTCATTTTTATATGTTTTTGGTGTGGTGACCTTTGTGCCAACAATAGAGTTGTAGCCTCTCTTAGTTCAGGTGTTTGCCTCCCCTGTGACTAAAGTTGTTATGGAGGGGGCTTGCTGTAGCCTTCCTGATGGGAGGGAGTGATGCCTGCCCACTGGTAGGTGTGGTTGATTCCTCTCCCTCTGATGGGTGGGGCTTTGTCTCTGGATGAGATTAGAGGCTGGCTGTGTGCCTGAGGGGTGTTTAGGCAGTCTGTTTACTGATGGGTGGGGCTGAGATCCCACCTGGATTGTTGTTTGGCCTGGGGCTTCTCAGTGCTGATGGGAGGGACCAGATTTTCCCAGAAATGGCCACCTCCAGAGAAATGCAGGCTGCTGAATGTTCCCAGGAGCTTCACCTCCAATGCCCTTCCCCCACCACAAGCCACAGTCACCCCTGTTTTCCCAGGAGATCCTCCAAGAACTGCAGTCAGGTTCCACCTGGATTCCTATGGAGACTGCTTTGCCCTTGGACCCAGTGCACGTGAAAGTCTGTGTGTGCCTTTCAAGGATGGGGTCTCTGTTTCCCCCAGTCCTATGGAGCTCCTGCACACAAGCCCGCTGGCCGTCAATGCCAGATGCTCTGGGGGATCTTTCTGCCTGTTCCCGATCCCCAAGTGTGGGGATTTGACTTGGGGCTCAGAACTCTCAGTCCTGCAGCTGAGTCTTTGTGATACAGATACTTTCCAGTCTGTGGGGCTTCCCACCCGGGAGGTATGGGGTTGCCTCTATCGTGTAATCGCCCCTCCTACCTCTTGATGTGGTCTCCTCTTTGTCTTCTGGAACAGAATATCTTTTTTGGAAGTTTACAGTCCATTTGGTTGAAGGTTGCTCGGCATGTGGTTGTAGTTTTGCTCTTTTTTTGGGAGAGAAGTTGAGCTCCAGACCTTCTATTCCGCCATCTTAATCCAATCCTGTTAAATGCTTTAGATTAAAATGTTTTATTTTTTTTTTATTGAAGTATAGTTGATGTACAATATTGCCTTAGTTTCAGATGTATGGCAAAGTGATTCAGTTATGCATACATACAGATCTATTTTTTTTAAGATTCTTTCACTTCTAGGTTATTACAAAATATTAATATGGTTTCCGTGCTATACAGTATGTCCTTGTTTTTCTGTTTTACACGTAATAGTGTATATATGTTAATCTCAACAGCGTTTAGTTAGGTGTCTCTTTCAGTCTAAAGCAGTTCTTTCATCTTTCCTTGCCTTTTATGACCATTATGTTGAAGATTGCAGGCCTGCTATAGTGTAGAATACCTCCATAACTAACTTTTTTGATACTTCCTCTGCTTCCGTTTAAATTGTCAGTCTTTGACAGGAATATAGCTCAAGTGATTTTTCTGTCAGGTAGCACATGATTTTTATTTGTCCCATTAATGATATACTCTTTGATCATTTGGTTAAAGTGACATCTGCCCAGATTTTCCCCTGTAAAATCAGTCCTTTCGGCTGGCAATGAATAAATGTTTTGTGGGGAGCTACTTTGAGACTATATAATTGTATCATTCCTTATCTTTAAACTTTAAATTGATTTGTGTGTGTGTGTGTGTGTTATACTTTGGTTTCCTATTTTAGTCAGTGGGATTTAGTCCCTTTACCGTCACTGTGGATTTTGTTATAAATTGTCTCCAATTTGGCCAGTAGAGTCATCTTCGAGCTCCCCCCCCACCCCCGTTTTGACATATTCTTATCATTCTTTGCGTCTTTCTGATACAACAGGACATTCTAGACTCTTCTTGTACTTGTCTTGCCCCAGCCCTGGGATCAGCCATTTCTCTAATGAGCTCTGATTAGTTTCAGCTGAGAAAATTATATTTAGAATACAGTGTCTTGGCATTAGATGTGTCCGTTGCTATTTAGGTGTGCTTACTCTAAGACCTAAGTGGACAGAGACAGGGAATATATATTTATGTATAATCCTACATACATCTATACTGATTTGCCTGTTTATGTATATTAAGAACAACCATTTCATACCAATACCTCCAGTTTCAGTCCAATATCCTAAGAGTTAACTCTGATGTACTTTCCATATTTGTATTTTCCTTTCTGAAAATGAGAAACAGGATCCCAGTTTTCTTCACATATCTACTTACACAGTCCATCCCATCTGTGGCCAGTATTGCGTAGTTCGTATCGTCTTCTTTCCGAAGTGGAGGCACTCCCCCCTGCGCTCAGGATCCCACGCCCGCACTGCACCACACCCACGCAAGAGCATCCTCTTTACCCGATTCTAGGGTTCTCTTTTTCCTTGCCGGCCTCCACTCCTCCGTGCTGCCCACAGGCGGTACGCACCCTTCTCACCCTGCCTGGCCTATTACTTCGCGTTCCAGACCGCTCTCTGCAGGGCCTGCCCCACCATCCTATTAATGCTTTGTCATCCTGCTGTAGGCCACCGTGACCTTCCCGTCCTCCGTGAGCATGGACACCAGCCTTGCTCTTACGGAATACGCTTGAGCACTGAATTGGTCAGGTGGAGAAAGGGAAAAAGTAATGACAGTTGCTTCCTGGCGTGCACTCTGTTTCCTGCATCGGAGACAAAAAGACCTGTTGGGTCCCGTGCGATGGGAAGGAGGTGATGAGGGCCTAAACTAAGGTGGGAGCAGCGGAGGTTTTAATAAGAAAGGCCAAGTGCTTTGTCCACAGCTCTACGGACTGGTAAATAGAAGAGCCAGAACTGTGAGCTGCCGCTGTGCTCCCTGCTCGCTTATAAGTACCTTTTTTAAATTTTTTTTTATTTTTTTCTGATAAAGGGTTTGAAGTCTAGAAAAGTGTGACAGTTTGAAGGCAGATAACCATTATATTCTACAAAAAAAGAGTTTAGTGTGTCTTTAAATCCCAGAAATACATGTTTATTTACAATTCACACTACGTTAGAAATTGCAACGTGGAAATACTTTGGGATATGTAGGGCTGTGACCTCAGAAAGTTGAAATTCTTTTTTCCTTCTTTCAAGGAATTATTAATTAGAATTTTAGTGTAACCAGATCAGTATGTTATGCTAAAACTAGTTAATGATGATGATTAAAAGAGCTACTTATTGTGTGTCAGGCAGACACACAAATGTTCTGTATGTGTTATCTCACTTAAGTCTCACACAATACAGTGAGGTACATGCTGTTATTTTCCTCATTTTACCAGTGTGAAAACTGAGGCACAGGGAAATAAAAATTACTGGCTCAGTACTGCACATGTAGGAGTTGTCGAGGTTGGACTCCAAAAATCACACCGAGAACTTGAAAACTAGACACTAGGGTAACATCCAAAAAGATACTTGTCAGCATGCTTCAGATAACTAATACCAGTCAGAGTTTGAATGCTGATAAATTCTTTTTGCCTTTCCTGCCACAGAACTTCATTGGTGATTTGAAATAGCCTGTGATAGTGAACTGGCAGTTTTGATGATACGAATTTTAGAGCAAATTGACCTGCTTGCTTATCTCTCAGTAAAGAGATTGTGAGAGGAGCTAAGGAGGCACAGTGTATGTCAGTGGTTCTCAGTAGCAGTGTGGCTGGGGAGGAGGGTCAGAGTTTGGGGGCCCCAGGTGCCTTTGGAAAATACACTGCAGACCTCCAGAACTTCCATCCTTCCCAGGAGGCAGGTTGTGTAGGGGGCTGAGCCGCTCTGATAGAGAAGCTCTTAATCGAAATGAGTAAGAAAAAAGACAGAGAAATGCATTCAGAACAAATCTTTAATGCATTGAAAGACCTGTCACACACAGACTCTTGCACCCAGAAAATGCTGGACGCATTCTCCATATTCCACTAATGAGCACACGCACATATGCCCAATGTGGTCACCACTGTCACATGCAGAATGCAAATATCCGGCTACCCTGATGAAAGTTTCCCGGAGAAGATTCCTCACCAAGGACAAGATTTTCGTCCAAGGTCAAGTTTTTAGTTCTGATATTTAGATTAACTTACTCTTGCACATTTAAGATCACTACATATGAAAGTGTAGTTCTGTCATAATACAGTAAATAATACGTTCATGTAGAAATATCACTGTTTTCCTCTCCCATGTGCATCCTCAACGCTTTTTTGCGTCATCTAACACTTTCTTTTATAGAAGAGGTTATATACTCAGTTCAGCAACCAGGAAAATGGAGCTCAGAGTCTCTGTGTCTGTGCCTCACTTTTGAGTCCCTGTGTGATGTGTCTCTACAAATGTTATCCCCAAGCACCGGTGCTCCTCTCTGTAGCACGATAGGAATGTCAACATTTCATTTGTCCCAGAAGATATATTTCCTGAACTCTAACATAAGCAATTAGAATGTAGCTTTTAAAACAAACAAACAAAAAAAAAAACACCAAAGTGATTTATTTGACTAGGTAATGTTTTGCATGATTAAAAATTCAGAAATTTTTAAAAACACATTTAATGAAAAGCCTCCTCCCCATCTCTGTAAACTATTTTCCCAATTCCCACTGCCCACTTCACAAGTACATACTCTTGTTAGTTACTTTCAGGGTACTTTATGGATTTACAACAAATGCAAATATGCACTCTGGTTTTACTGTTATTATGAATATGCTAATGTACCGTAAAGGTTTCTGTACTTTGCTTTATTAATGTAATAACATAGCTCAGAGATCATACCAGTTATTGGCCTTTTATAGCTACATGATCTTCTGCTGTATGGATGTACCAGAATTTATTCTATCTGACTCCTACTGATGAACATTTATTTCTAACTTTTTACTACAGTGAACAATGTTTCAGTAAGTAACCTTGCACATATATTATTCTGTGAATGTACCAGTAGATCTATAGAATAAATACGTGGAAGTGAAAATGCTGCATAAGAGACTATTCAATTTTTTTTTAATTTAATTTTCTTTTCTTTTTATGGCCGCACGTGAGACATATGGAAGTTCCCAGGCTAGAGTCAAATCAGAACTGCAGCTGCAGGCCACAGACACAGCAGTGCAGGATCCGAGCCACATCTGCAGCTTACACTGTAGCTCACAGCAACACCAGAGCTTTAATCCACTGAGCAAGGCCAGGGATCGAACTCGTGTCCTCATGGATACTTGTCGGCTTCTTAACCCACTGGGCCACAACAGGAACTCTGAGACTATTCAATTTTGATAGTTCATTGTTAATTGTGCAGTCTTGGACAAGCTAGCTAACTTTTCCTTGACTTTGTTTCTTAGCTAGTAGAACAGAGGAAATGATGTACCCAGCTCAAAGAGTTGAATGTGTAACACATTTAAGTGCTTATACTAGTGCTTGGTACAAAGGAAGGACTAAAAGAATTAGGTGCTGTTGTTTTTGTTGATGTTATTTTTATTCCTACCAAATTAGTTTCCACTGGGAGAGCTACTTAGGGCCTCATCAGCATGTTTGATTGTTTGTTTGTTCCTGTACCCCACACCCCAGCCTTTGTCAACGTGGTCAGCCGTAGAATTATTGCCATCTCATAAGTGAAAAGTAGTATCCTCTTGGAGTTTGTTTGTGTGTGTTCTTTTTTAGGGCCTCACTTACAGGATATGAAACTTTCCAGGCCAGGGGTTGAATTGGAACTGCAGCTGTAGGCCTGCGTCACAGCCACAGCAGTGCCACATCCAAGCAACGTCTGTGACCTACACCACAGCTCATGGCAATTCCAAATGCTTAACCCACTGAGCAAGGCTGGAGATAGAACCCGCATCCTCGTGGATACTAGTTGGGTTCATTACCATTGCACCGTAATGGGAACTCCTCCACTTGAGTTTTCATTGGTATTTCTCTTATGATGAATGAAGCTAAGCATTTTTTATATGTTTAGGTACATTTTGTATTTCTTTTTCTTTGTAATTGTTTTTTGCTCATTAGACTACTAATTCTTGGTCTTTTCCTGGCTTTTAAGTGATTGTTAGAGAAATTAGTCATTTTTTGTCATTTGTACTGTATTTTAATTCTCTTTATAGTGATTTCTTGTTATGTAGTGTTTAGTTTTTATTGTCAGATTTATCTGTCTTTTTCTAGAGGATTTTACTTTTTAAGTACAAGTTAAGATGACAGAAGAATCGTCTCACGTTTCTTTTATTAACTTCTGGGGTTTTCTTTTTTACATTTGAATCCTTGAGCCATTTGGAATTAATTCTGGTTGTAAATATGATGTATGGATTCAACTATATGTATTTTCAGATAATTGTCCAGTTATGCTGAAACTATCTGTTGAGTAATCTTGTTTTCTCCAGTACTTTGCAGTGCTACTTTGAAATATACTCATTTTTTGTTGTCACATGAAGTTGCTTCCCTTGAACTGCCTTTTAAGCATCAGAACTGTGATGCTTCAATAATGAAGGTTTAGATTATGTTTCCTTTCCTTCTCTCCCTTCTTTCCTTCCTGCCTGCCTTCTTCCTTTTTTGTCTTTTTAGGACCACACCCACAGCATATGAAAGATTCCAGGTTAAGGGTCTAATCGAAGCTGTAGCTGCAAGTCTTATAGAACAGCCACATAGGTTGCAGAATCTGAGCCACATCTACAACCTATGCCACAGCTCACGGCAACACTGCATCCTTAACCTATTGAGCGAGGCCAGGGATTGATCCTCATGGATCCTAGTAGGGTTTGTTAACCACAGAGCTATGATGGGAACTCCATAGATTATGTTTTAAATGTGGTAGGACTTGTCTATCCTTAACTTGTTCCTGGGCCAGGGATTTAACCTGAGATAGCAGTGACCTAAGCCACAGCAGTGACAGCACTGGGTCCTCAACTGCTAGGTTACCAGGGAACTCCTATAATGCTTTAAAATTAAACTAAGCTAATACTTATTTGTAATGATTTTCAAACTTGAATTATAAGGTTATTTCCTTAAAATATTTACTGTATTGTCTCCCTTAAAAGAAAAGATCATAATCAGCAAACTGCTATATAAATCCAAAAATACCATTAATTGAATTTTTTCAAGCTAATACTTCATCCAAAATGCCATCATGTTTTTAGAATGAATCCATTGAAAATAATAGTAGAAGCTTTCTGGGGAAACATGTAAAAGCAGATCTGTTAATACTTTTTTAGGGGGAACACCTAAAATCTATATACTTGAGCACATATGCTATTCCAGTCATATTGGCCGCAGCTTTCTAGAGCTGTGGTGATTAATATGGTGCTCACTAACTGCATGTGGTTATTTACATTTAAATTTGAATCAATTAAAACTAAATACAATTAAAAATTCAGTTCCTGAGTTGCACTAGCTGCATTCCGGAGTCACATGTGGCTATTGCTACTATTTGGGGCACTCCGGAATAGAACATTTTTATCATCACAGAAAGTTCTGTTGGGCAGCTCTGTTTTAGCATATGTTGCAGTTTTAAAAGCTGTTTTGGATGGGCGGCAGGTTGGTTGATTGATTTAAAGAGGGAAGATCATGGTTAATGAAGGTTTTAGCTTTGGTAGGGATTCAGATGGAAAAGAGAGAAAATGTCTGAAGAAAAAAGGCAAGGAGTTCCCTTGATTAAAAAGCGTATCAAACGCAGTATTTCAGCAAAGAGAACATTTCCGTCACTAGACTTTTTGGTTCTGTACTCTATCACCTAAGTATTCTTGAGCACACCTCTCAATATGTGTACCTTTTTAAATGCACAAATTATCTATCTGCACTACTACTCCCATATGTTTTATCTGTATATAAGCTATGCATGTTAAGTTAAAAAACATAAGAGTTAATTGTAAGGTACAAACTTAGTTATAAAATCAGTCATGGGGATGTGATGAATACGGTGGTGATTATAGTTAATAATGCTGTGTTGTGTACTTGAGAGTCACTAAGAGAGCTGATCTTGAAAGTTCAACAGCTCTCATCACAAGAAGAAAAATTTGTAACTACATGTGGGGATGGATGGTGACGACTTATTTTAGTGATCATTCCTCAGTATATACAAATGTCGGATAACTTAGTTGTGCATTTGAAACAAATATAGTATTATATGTTAATTAAAAACAGTTAAATATAAATGGAAGATCCTTCGTGCAGCTCTGTGAGCTAAAATATGCCTTGACGTTCAGGTACCCCATATGGAGTTTTGTAAAATCATAGAGTTGGATCACAAATGCTAGCACCTGGATCCTGGGAAGAAATTACCAAAGGAAAGTCACTTAAATCTCAGTAAACATTCCTTTTGTTGCTGTTGTTAATTAGGAAAAATAGTATTTAACCTCACAGTGTATAGTGAGAATTAAACAAGGTAATTTGTGAGATACTGGTTGGTTAAGTAGTGAATAAAAATACTTTGTGGCAGACAGTTGTACAGCCTGTGAAGGTCTGTGAAATCATTCAGTTTAGATTTGTCTTTGAAATAATTTCTAACCTTCACAAAACCTAATGGTAGGATAGCATATTGCTTTTCTAGGCTTAGACTATGTTCTTCAGAAACAAATATAGGAAATTATCATATCTGAAGAGTTATAAGAACTTGATTAAAAAAGGAAAAAAAAAACTTTCAGGAGCCAAATCATTTTCAAAGGTTTGTATTAAAGGACTCATGAAAGCACCTGGAAAAAATGAATCCTCTTCTGCCCAGTGTATATTTACTGTGCCTTCATTGTGCAGAGGACTCAAAGGAGATCACTACATTTCCTAAAATGGGGCTATTTAAATAATTGGCTCTCTGTTGCCTCCAGTGTCACGGGAAATTATGATGATGCCTTATTTGAAGGATGTTAATGGTGTTGGAGGTACTGACTTGGTGATGCATCAACTGCATTCGTGGGTGTTTTATGACTTAATTTGTCATTTTTAGCAAGTGCATTATATTCTACTGAACAGGTTACATTTGGATAATGAAATTGGCAAAAGTTTCTATTTTTTAAGAAAAATATGTATTATAAAATATATTAAAAAAGGTGCTCACATGTAGTAATCACATGTATGCCTGAGGAACATTGTATCATCAAGCATCTAATTTTTCAGACACATCTTACCTCTCTCACAAATCAGAAAATAATATAATTTTATTGTTAAGAGCTCTCTTATCTCTCCCCTGCAATCTAATTGATACTTGTTAAGAAGAGGTAGCTGTCAGATTAGAACTGAATTTTTGAATTTTCCATTGTCTTCTGATGGAGTGGCAATCTAAATTTTTTTATTTAGGTATATTATTTTCAAGAACTTTTCGAAACGATGATTTCCCAGCTTTTCTGATTATGAAGAGTTTTTAGCATTTGAATAAATAGACTGAATGCTTAATTTTTTCCATAAAAGGAAATAATAGAGAAGCCATTTCAAAAAGAAAACAAAGATATTTTTAAGTAAGAAAAGCTATTATCCTCAAACTGTATTGTTTTGCTGAAAAAATGTTGGTGATATAGGCCTGTAGGTTAGGTAGTCACCATGTAAGTTTCTGTGATATCTCAAAGTGTAATAAAACAGTCCTTGAAAAGGCAGTAGAGAAACAAGCCTAGATTCATTATTAGTATTTCATTTTTCTGAAATCATTCATTTATTCTATTTATCAAATTTCTACATAGTAAGCACTTAGGATATAATGGTAAAAAACTAGACACATGACCCATGTTAGAACTTATGTTCTAACAGACAAGTACATAAATATAAATGAAATAATTGTTAGTTCTGATGAATGTTAAGGAGATGGACAGTGGACTGAGATAGAAAAGCATAACAATGTACATGCTTTGTGAGAAAATGCTGTTCTGAGGACAGTCTGAGAAACTGGTATTTAAACTGAAGTTAAAAGAAGGAAACCTATATAGAAGATGTAAAGTAGGGTAATTTTTAGAAAACTCGCCATTAATTTGTCTTCTCTATCTCTCTCAGTAAAGTGTAATATGCTGGAGTTCCCGTCGTGGCTCAGTGGTTAACTAACCTAGCTGATTTCCAAAAAGCATGTTTCTACACCATCTCATGCACCTTCTTATAAACTTATTTCTGAGTACCTTATTTTTGTTTGTATTCATCGTAAATTATATATTTAAGCAATATTTATTTTCTAAGGGTTTTTTTTTTTTTTTGGCCAGAATATGGGAATGTAATTCACTGTAGCATATTTATCTTATATCCAGCAATCTTCCGAATTGTTTTTGGTTTTAATAGTTGCTTTGTACACTCTTTGGGGTTTTTTATGTAGAAAATCTTATGGGTGCATATTGGTAGTTTTGTTTCATTAATTCAGTCTTTATACCTTATTTTTTTTTCATTTCTTACTGAGCTGGCTAAAAAAATACATTGTAAAGTTATTAGTGATAGGACAGCCTTGTTGTTATACCTGATACTAAAATAAACACTTTCAGAATTTTTTCATTAGTAAAAAAATCTCGGAGTTCTCTTTGTGGCTCAGTGGTTGACAAATCCGTCTAGGAACCATGAGGTTGCGGGTTCGATCCCTGGCCTTGCTCAGTGGGTTAAGGATCCGGCGTTGCCGTTAGCTGTGGTGTAGGTTGCAGACGCGGCTCAGATCCCATGTTGCTGTGGCTGTGGCTGTGGTGAAGGCCGGCAGCTACAGCTCCTGTTAGACCCCTAGCCTGGGAACCTCCGTATGCCGTGGGAGTGGCTCTACATAAAGGCAAAAAGACAAAAAAAAAAAAAAAACCTCGTTACTAATATTTATATATATATATTTTTTTTTTTCTTTTTATGGCCGCACTTGTGGCATGTGGAAGTTGCTGGGCCAGGGGTTGAATAGGAGCTGTAGCTGCTGGCCTACACCACAGCTCACAGCAACTCGAATCCTTAACCCATTGTGCAAGGCCAGGGATCGAACCTGCATCCTCATAGATACTAGTCGGGTTCATAACCTGCTAAGCCACATCGGGAATTCTCTAATATCTTTTTTAATAAAGTTAATAAATACTATTAAAGTAATTTTCTTTGAAAAAAGTTTCTTTTTATATTTTAATCATTTGGTTAAAGAAAGTTAATAAATAAACTCTGCCTGGACTTATATTACTTTTCTATAAAAATAGATCTGCTTCTGATGGTTATCCTTATGGGAAGAAATGTTCTTGCAAATACAATTTGTAAGAGTAATAGAAAATTAAAATCCATAAAGGCTTATTTTAGTAAAAATTATGAAAATACTATAGGGTTTCTGGATTGGTTTCACTTTCTAAAGTTAACTTTGAGGGAATAAGGCAGAAAACCTCCAAGGTGATTAAATGAGTTTGAGGGATTCATGCACCTGTGGTTGCCTTCCTAAACAAGTGCTTCAAAAATTAACTATTAAACATAATGCAATGGTCTGTAATTATAACTGATCCATAGGCTATTCCATTAGAACATAGGTTTTACTTCCCAGCAGTAATGAATGATCTGCCTGGATTCATACATTTTGCCCACTTTCCCACATAATCAGTGACAGACATTCATAGCATGATATGACCAGAGTCAGACCAGAGCCATAACTGATGTTGAAGGAACCAGTACATCTGTTCCTGGCCCTTCTAACCATCAGGCCATTCTCTAGGATGCCTCCAAGTTGATGGCATGTGACCTGAACCTTATGCATCTTTTATTCTTTGACACCCACCTCTTAGACTATGTTTTACATGGATGAGAAATAATGAAGGATAGTAATCAAATATTACTTTAAAATATACTGTGCTGGAGTTGCCATCATGGTTCAGTGGTTAATGGACCCGATTTGTATCCATGAGGTTGCGGGTTTGATCCCTGGCCTCGCTCAGTGAGTAAGGATCCAGCGTTGCCATGAGCTGCAGTGTAGGTCACAGATAACAGCTCGGATCTGGTGTTGCTGTGGCTGTGGTGTAGGCCCACAGCTACAGCTCCAATTAGAACCCTAGCCTGGGAACATCCATATGCCATGGTACGGCCCTAAAAAAGACAAAAGACAAAAAAGTAAAGTAAAATGCAATACGTTGATGTCACGATGGATATACTATTTTTAGCATGATCATTCTTTTTTCTTCATGGTTACGAGTTCCTTTAATTTTTTTTTTCTCTGAGACTGATTCTCAGGGATCAGTCCCTTTTTATTTCACTTTGAAGAATTATAGTAAGAATTTTTAGTGAAACATGTCACAAGGTTGGATGTGTACCTCTGTCTGTAAGACTATTACTGTTACCTTCAGGCCTTCATTTCCTATCTCAACCAGTCTACCTGTTCTTCCAGTTAATGTTACCCAGTTAAAAAGATCAGGTAATCTTATCTTTCCTTCCAGTGCCCACACTTAGGCAACAGCCATCCCTTCCTGATTTTGCCTTTCAACCTCTTCTCCTCTCAGTATCAGGAATCGTATTGTCACTGCTTCCTTCCTAGTTCTCTTCCCTTGTTTTCTATTAAAATTCACCCCCCACACACACACACCCAAGTAAACCCTTTAGTACCTGGAAGTGCCTGCCTCTCTTTTCCTCTTTTGCTATCTCCCCATTCACTGAAATTTTTAGAAACTTCAAAGTAAACATGCTTCTAAGACCATACACCCAATTTGCGTTCCATGAAATGCCTTTCACATTTTCTTTATCCATTTTTAAAAATTTCTCTACTTAGGCGTGAGTCCTTGAGGGTAAGATCTGTTTTTTCACCCTCCATTTAGTTCCTAACTCAGACTAGATGCATAGTGAGTGGGAATGAACCAAAGCCTCCGTATCCTCTTTTATTGCTGTCTCCATAGTCCCAGTGTAGATTAATTGATCTCCCTTCTTCCCCTCCTCCTCCCTTTCTCTTTTAAGCATCCCTGCAAACCTCTGACTCAGGCATCTATCTCAAGTAAACCTCAGCCCTGGTCAAAAGCTTTAGTAGATTCCCAACAGCATCCTTTTCATGCTCAGTATCATTTACACCCCCTAGTGGTCGATCTTCCATCAGCCTATCCAGCTTCATTTCCCGTGTTTCTCCTCACCCACCTCCAGCCTCCAAACCTATCTCTTAGCTATTCTTTTGTCACACTATGTAGTTTTATTCATGCCATACCTTCGTCCAGCTGTTTCCTTCCCCATTCACTGCCTAACAGACTAACAGAATGTCCCCTACGCTAGTTGGAATTAATCTTCAGTTCTGTGTCTTTCTATATATTACTTTAATTTTTTCCCTCCATTATTTTATGTATCACATTTTGCTTTGTATTGTAGCCTTTGGCTTTTGTTTTGTTTTTGCCTATCTATTCTAAGAGTGAACACACTCCTTGAGGTAAGAGTGAATCAGTTTAACAAGTTAGCTTGATGCTACTCCGTCACTATGGAAAGAGCATGTGTTTTGCCTGAGGTGGACTTCGGTTTGAATCTTGATGGTGCCACAAAAAGCTATGTGATCGCTTTTCTTTCTCCTAGTTTCCCAGCTGGGAAAAAGCAGATAAATTACCAGATTTGCGGCATTATTATGCAGATTAAATGAAATAATGTATGCAAAGTATATAGCTTAACTCCATGGCCCATGGCAGAAATACAGTAAAAGGTTATTATTATTGCTGCTGTTCCTGGTCTCATACGTACTCACCACAGAAGAAGGATGTTATTTGTTTGCCTGAGTTCTCAATATTAATGGTTTTCATTTAATTTTGTGACTAATTTCTAGCTGAATATAACTGAAGCTAGAAATTACCCATTAGCCTTACTGTTAAATATACATCTTTATTTTTCACTGTATTACAGTCTTTTATTACTTATCCTGATATTACAACATTTTCCTGGCAAAAAGGATTGCTTGCTTCTTCAGTTTTTCCACCAACAGAGGGCCAAGTAGTTTCCAGAATTTGTGAAATGGATGACTCAAACTTCAATCCTTCCAACTCAGTCTTTTCTATGCTATTTTGCAATAGAAGCTATGAACTGAATTTCCTCCTTTTAGAGTTATTGAAACCTGCTGTGTGGGTAGAGGGGTGTAGAAGCCACCCGAGCAGCTTCTTTGGCCTGCCCGGTTCCTAACATGTTACTCTCCTACGTCAGTGAAATGGTGTCAAGTGTTTATATCCAAAGCCTGGATTGTACCATCTAAATGCACGGTTCCTTGTAGCAAAGAACTTGCAAAAATTGAAGTCAACTAAGGGAAGGGAAATCTAATAATATGCCTTTATAAATTGGCATGAAAGATATGGTACAGATCATTCTTAATTTGAATTAAGTGTTTTGTGCTTGTTATCAATTGAAGTTTCTTAGAACTGAAATTATAGGAAGATGATGCAGTGTGAAGAAGTAACTAATGTCTCTTTTCTGCTTTTCTAACTAATGATGAAATAATTAATTAGAAAATGCTTTCTCTCTATATATAAGTAAAGTCACAAAAAATGACAAGAATTGCTCATATGTATTTAAAATGTATGTATCATTCTTGAGGATAAGTCAAGAAATAGCATTAGAAAGTGACTTAAGACCCAGACCTTGGCACAGGAATGGTATATTTCCAGGGACTAAAATACTGGAAAGGAGGGGGCGTCAGCTTCCATTGCACCAGCTGACGATGATGGTGGCCGTGGTGGTGTTGGTAATAGGTAGTGTTTAGTAGGCACATTGTCAGGCACTGTGCACATCAGCGAATGTTCATGATCTCAGACAATTTTCATAAAAATCTCAGTTAGGTACTGTTATTTTTATATTCATTTTACAAACAAAGAAACTAGGGCTTCCAAAGGTCATCTCACCCCGTGTCACATAGCTTGTGAAAGTCAGAAGTTGGGTCCTAAACCTATCATTAGTTGCCTTGATCCCAGTGCCATGCTGATAAGGCTGCAGACTTCCTTTCTGAGGACAGTAGTGAAGTCAGGCAGGACAGGACTTCTTTAGAAATGCGGTAGCTCTTGGCCAGAGCAAAAGCACCAGCCAGCCCGACTGCTGCCGCTAACAAGGGCTTTTAGGAGGGGGAGCTGCAGATTGACAGAGGCGAGACTTTGTCATAGATCCCGTATGGCAGTGACACCATTTTAAACTCCATCAGGAGTGGAGCAAAGATCGAATATATGACTTTAGATATTGTGTTTCCTGAAACCACTTTCAGTAAAGTGCTCTGCCAGTAAGCCCACTCCAGGGCATAGCAGTTTTAGACTGCAAGACCAAAGCAGAGGAGAATAACAGTGCGATTACAGCTGATGTAAGTACTTCTTGATCTTAGATGTAGAAAAGACATTTTTCTAATCATCTCCGCCTGGCTATGAAAATGGCAGGATTCCATCTGAGAACCCGGAGGAGTGAGGTTCTTGAACAAGCCCCTGAGCTTTTTCCAGATCCTGTTTGAGTTGGACCTGTCAGTAATTTTACCCCAGCATCAGTCCACCATTAGACATCCCATGAACATCACTTTAAGTAAATTCTCTAAGAGTTAGCAAAATAATTACTCGAAAGAGTCATATATATTTGTAAAGTAATAAATGGCCTCATGAAGTAGTTTACAAACAAAACAAAGTTAAAAAAAAAAAATCCTCCCTCCACACGCAAAGCATGAAAATCAACCTTACTACTGAAATAGATCTCCCATAGGTAGTAAAAGATTTAAATAATACCAAATGTCTGTTCTCACGGAGATAAAAGCAAATATGGCTACAGTGAAATAAGTCAGAAGTGAAATTTCATGGCAAAATAAGTGATGAAAAGTAGTATTTCAAACAAGCATCGGAAGCAAAGTAACTTTCTTGATTCTAAGACGTAACACTTTCCAGGTTAACATGTCTGTGACGGGGGCTTCCTTGAATGACAGCCTCTTGCACGTGCTTTGAGCCGAGCATCAGTGGTAATGTATAGCCCTCCTTTTAAAACGTAGGAGAGATGGCGTCATCTCTGCTTGAATCTTCCTCGTTTTGAATCTCACTCAATAAAATCCAAGCCCCTTGCCACAGACGGCACGGCTCAGTAAGAACTGGTCACCCACCACATCTCTGACCTTATCTCCTAGAACCTCCCCTCTTTTTCGCTCTGCCACCTGCTGCAGCCATGCTGGTCTCCTTGTTGTTCTAGGACCCCCGGAACCCGTTTCCACGTCTGGGGCGTTGCCCTTGTTCCCTCTGCCGGGAATGCTTTGCCTCCTGGGAACGCCATGCTTCACTCTCCTGTCAACTTCAGACACTTATTCAGATGACATTTTCTTATTTAGGTTTTTCCCCAGTCATGTATCTAAAATTATATCATTTTTAGATTTTCACTATCTATCTTTCTGACTCATTTTTCTGTTTGGCATTTATCATCAACTGATAGTTCATACTTCATTTATTTTGTTAGTGGTTTATCTTTCCCCGGCAGAGAACAAGCTCTGGTACAAGCAGAGATTTTTGCCTGTTGTCTTCCCTGTTGAATCTCCAAGTCCTCGAAGAATGCCTGTACAGAGAAGGCGTTTAATAAATGAATATATGCTGAATATATGAATGAACATGCACATAAAATATGTATAAATATGTAAAATTAGGAGTTCCTGTCGTGGCTCAGTGGAAATGAATTTGACTAGCATCCATGAGGACACAGGTTTGATCCTTGGCCTCACTCAGTGGGTTAAGGATCTGGCGTTGCCGTGAGCTGTGGTGTAGGTCACAGACGCGGCTTGGATCTGACATTACTGTGGCTGTGGCGTAGGCTGGTGGCTACAGCTCCGACTGGACCCCTAGCCTGGGAACATCATATGCTGCAGGTTTGGCTCTAAAAAAAGACAAAATTATGTGCCAAATATAAAGCAGTAAATTGATGGGTTTCATGCTCAAAGGTGGGTGGGTGAATTGGAATGAAGTGTGACTGTCCTATTCAGCCTGTCTAATGGAGTGTGGACCAGGTGTCAGGAGTCCTGAGATATAAACCTGCCACTGTTACCAGCTGAGTGAAACGTGGCAAGTTATTCCCCTGAGCTTCCAGGTTGAACTACTTAATCTGTACAGATGTTATAACGTGTCAGTTATTTGAGTGTTCTGCTAAAAGCAGTTGAAAAATGAGGACCAGAAAGGGAAAGCTAAAGACATGAAACCATCCTTTAACATAAATATTGTCACCACAGACAGTGGTAATGAGAGAGTTATTGCAAAAGAATTTTGAAATAGCTTGTAGGTCAATGTCCTTTGTTTTATAAATAATAAGGCTGAAGCGCAAGGTTTGAAAGATTTAGGCAAAGTCAAGTGCTCGTTGGTGGCAGACCTTAGAACTCTACTTGACACCCCTGACTGAATCCCGTGTTCTCTATATACTAGTTCCCTATATATTGGTTGTACACATGGTAAATACCTGCGACTTTGCAGAAGAAGTATTATTATTAGGCGTTTTCTTAAAAATAATATTCAGCCTAGATTTGAAGAGTTCATTTAGTGGCAGGAATGCATAGATCGATTGATCTCTCTTTGTGATCTAATTCAGCTTACGGAAGAGATTGGAAAACTGGAAGATAAAGTGGAGTGTGCTAACAATGCCCTGAAAGCAGACTGGGAAAGATGGAGACAAAACATGCAGAATGATATCAAGTCAGCGTTTACAGATATGGCTGAGGAGAACATCTGCTATTATGAACAGGTAATCCGTGATATGTGCTATTGCTTCCTTTTTAAAAAGTTCTCCTCTCTCTTACTTTCTGTCTGTCTTGTGTTGAAAGAGCCTGTTAAGGAACCAAGTGTCAAACTCAACTCAGTGCCGGTGGAGTTGCTGGTGAGTAGAGTAATGCTAAACCCGCCTGATGACACAGATGTCTTTATGTGGAGGAAGAATGGTGGCTTTTCATGCCCACGCGCCTAATTTGAGCTGTGCTTGATGTGAGAAAGAATTATGCTGCCATTTTGTTTTGTTCGTTTCCCCCTCAGTTTGGTGTGTTGGAAGGATCTGAATTCTTCAGAAGCACTTGATCATGATTCCTACTGATTCTCCTATCTTACTTCCTTTTCCTCTCCTTTTCTTCTGTTGTAAAGAGTTGGCTAAGTGAGATTGAATAATGAGCAGAAAACTGGTTCAGGGCTCATACCTTGATCCCTGCCATCCCTACATTGCTTTCTCTAGTTATACACAAAAATCAAAAAAGGAACATCAGTTTAGTTTAATTCACTTGGGGTTTTTTGTATGTTGATTCAGGAAAGATACTAGTCAACATTTTGCTCTAAAAATGATTACTTTTTTTTAAACTAACAGTTCTGCAAGGTAGTTATTACTTTAAATGAATTCTACAGTCGCTGTTTTCATCTAGCGTATTCTGAACATACTTTTCCTAGAAGGTATATTTTAAACACACGTCTTTAACCTTATCTCTGCCTGAATTAACGACTATACCAAATGAATACATTAAGAAAATTATTTTATACTTGTCTACAGTGCTTACAAATTTAAAGATACTTTAAACTAAAATATGTTATATTTTGCAAGATTATCTGATACTGGTGCTTTGATTCTACAAGAATTACTCGAGCCCTGCTAACATCAGACACGGCCTGGTTCTGGAAAGACCACAGCGTGTGAGACAAACAGTCTTTTCTCATGCAGTTATAGAAATAGTTAAAACAAGACATTATAATAATAAAGCATAAGTTCTAGGATAGAAAGACTTCGCAAGGGCATCTAACCTTACCTAGGAGGACTGAGGAAGATTCCTCAGAGGTCGTGTTCAAGCCGAGCCGTGAGTGATGTGAGAGGTACCTGGTTAAAGATGTGAGGAGGAGAGTTCCAGGCAGAGAAAAGACATGCACGAAAGCCTGGAGGGGAGAAAGAACATGTTCAAATACCTAAGGTTCCTTTTTGGAGGATGGTGCAATGGAGGTAGTGTTGAGTTGAAAACTGAGGCTTGCAGAGGAGGAAGAAGTTTTCTTCAACCCTCTTAGGGTCCCTGGCTAGTTCTGAAAAGGAAACTGACTGAGACAAATCAGCAGGAGAAAAGCATCCATGTTGATTTTATCTAAGTTCTTTGTGGCACAGGAGTCTCCATAAGCACATCAAGACCAGAAGAAAGAATTCGGAGTGTTTTTACGCTAGGTTTGGTGAAGAGTAGGCTGGTGGTGTAGGAATAGGATGGGTTAAGGAGCGTGGGGTAAGTGCAATACGCTGGGAAAATTTAGCAAGGCTTTCTTGTTAGGAGCCTTCTCTGTTCCTTTGTCTTTAGAGAGAAAGTTGCTCCTTTCCCCTGAGTGTGCAGAAGGGTTTTATGACCTGCTTCAGGGAATAAGGGTTGGAAGAAGGTCACAGTGACCTTTCTGCTTCTGCCATATTCTCAAAGTCTTTCAGCTTAACATGCCAACGTGACCTATTTTGCCCGAGTATGCCCTGAACCCTATTAGGCTGAAGAGGGGAGGGCCTTATAACCTTTGCCTTTTATTTTTCATTCTAAGGGAAATGGGAAATGCCAGTGAAGAGTTTCCAGAGGGAAGAGACGATATCTCTTGGACTTGCCTTTTAGAAAGATCACGCTGGCTGTATGTGGGTCAGAGTGGAATGAAACCAAACGTGATGAGACTAGTTAGACAATGTTGCAACTAAGACCGATGTGAACTGACATGGAGGTTTCATGGCAGTGGCCTAGAGAGATTGGTGGACCATTTCAAGTCATTTTCTTTTTAGCAGGTGGGATTAGAAAGATCATTTTCTACCTCTCCTACTTTTTTATTCGACATTAACAGTCTTAAGTAAGTTCAGGTATCTGAAAGGAATTTCCCTTAAACCTCAGATTTTGAAATGACTTAAAATATTTCTGTTGAATAAAAGCACATTTATCACCTTAGGCTTTATTACCACTTAACTATTTAAATCCACAGAAATAACTTACCTCTGCTTTACAATAGAACCTGTCCATTCTGAGATTATAGGAATGTTGGGACTGTCAGTTGCAGTACTTTATAAGAAAATGCCTTACAAATTAGAATAGATACTATTCTATAAGTGATTGTGATTATACAACGTAAGTATACTAGGTTATAAGTCACATAAAAAATGCACCTACTACGTTTTCCTTTAAATGGTAAGATCTGCAAAACTTTTCCAAGTTTGAATTTTTTATTCTTTTAAGAGAAATACTCATAGCAATTCCAATGAACTCCAACTGAAATATTTGTTTTGACTCTACGTCTCACATGGATACATATTTTTGTCATTCTCATAGATTAAATTCAGTGTATGCGTAATAATGTTTTCTTAGAAATAGTTAAATTAGCATCACTGTGCCATATCACCATATTGCAAATTTTGTTCTTCACAGCAGTTTATATCAATATGTTTTTAACTCTTTCCTCCAAGTGATTTATATTTCTGAATGTTACTGAAGTTGTTTCAAGTGTACTGTAATTTGGATATGTAAATTTGGAAGAGTCATTAGTTTTCTTTATTATTACTTCATGAAACCCCTACAGCTTCACTTATGTATTGAGTTTTTTCCTTAGTGAATAATTTTTAACTGATTTGGCACATCAGTCCAAGCGTAATCAGGAAATTGGAGCCCTTATATAATGAAGGCTTCCTAATTAACACACAAACTGTGGGGCCTGAAACAGCAACAGTCTGCTGTTATCTGTTAACTTCAGAATATCTCAGATGTAGAGGGAAGTGAAATGTTCCAGAATCTTTCCATTCCATTTTTAATTTAACCACAGTCTTATGGAACTACTTTTTTTCATCAGCATTTGCAAAAATTAATCCCCTAAAGGGATTGTTCCCAGTGTGATAGAAGAAATGGGGTATAAACAATTGCCTTTGGACCTTTTTTTTCTGTTTTTTTATTTAATGATTTTTTTCCATTACAGTTGGTTTACAGTGTTCTGTCAATTTTCTACCGTACAGCAAAGTGACCCAGTCACACATACGTATATACATTCTTTTTCTCACATTATCCTCCATCATGTTCCATCACAAGTGACTAGATATAGTTCCCTCTGCTATACAGCAGGATCTCATTGCTTATCCACTCCAAATGCAATAGTTTGCATCTACTAACCCCAAACTCCCAGTCCATCCCACTCCCTCCCCCTCCCTCTTGGCAACCACAAGTCTGTTCTCCAAGTCCATGTGTTTCTTTTCTGTGGAAAGGTTTATTTGTGCCATCCATTAGATTCCACATATAAATGATATCATATGGTATTTGTCTGTCTCTTTCTGACATAACCTTTGGACTTTTATGAAGTGAAATAGTCACGGGTAATTTATAACTTAAAATTTAAATATCAAAATGACAGCGGACAGAGGAAAATCAGGTTGTAGATATGAGGTATAGGTCTGTGAGATGCCAGTTATTGTCATATTGAAATGTTGTACTTAGATGTGTGAATTTATGTGGTGATGGTTGACACCAAATATAGAACTAGTATCCCCAAATAAACTCTGAATAGGTGAAATGAAGCTGTTCCCCATTTTGTTCTATATGACCAGTAGTTAAGAATGAATTAGAGTCTTTTTTTAAAAACAAGAATAACAAAACAATAAAATCAAAAATCCGGTTGAACGTAAGTAATTTCAAAGTATGTTGGTATCCAAAAATCATTTCCCACTAAAATGTGAAGGGATGCTAAAAGCCATAAAATAGGACACAGATAAAGTGCTAGGACATTTTCTAATTGTTGTTTAGTAGATACTAGGGAGTTTTTGTTGTTAATGATTCCAGTGGTTCCAGTGATGGTGAAGAGATTTGAAAGGAAATGATCCTTGATAGGTATTACAAACTTAAAGAATATACTCCCTGAAGGTTTAATTTTAATGTCATAATCATGAAAAGGATCACATTAATAATACATGCACACTAAAAATAAACAAAAGCTAAGTACACAAATATGTAAAGAAGAAATAAAACTGTCCATAATCTTATCTTCTCCAGAGGAGTGCATTTAAAAGCAATTATAGAAAAATAATTTGCTATATGCAGATCAAAATATTTTTAAATTTCTGCATTGCTCTTCCTGAATGTGTCAACATAAAAACATACGGTTCCTTATTTGTGTCATGATGGTTACAGTGGACGTATATTATTTTGAGTTCTATATTTTTCATTTGTTTAAATATTTTTCTATATGATGATGTAATTTATATATCATGTTATTATCTTTATTAGCAAAAATAACTACTCATAGTTGCTTTTATGTAAAATTTTTGCTCTCTTAAATGATACAATTAAAGGTAATTATGAACATTAAAGTCTTTTTTGATAAGAATTTCAAGAAATAACCAGGTTAGAGGTCACTTCATTTCAAATGCTATCAATCTTATTTAAGAATGTCAGTTGCCTCATAGAAAATCATTCATTTAAAATTCTGTTAACATCAAAACCCTGTGCTAAGCAGCTTTCAGATTCAAACTTAAATCTTGCCCTTAGAGAAGAATAATAAGTATATATAATTTTTACTTGAGTAATACAGCTTTACAATGTATTACTTTTTTAATGGAAGACTATTTAAATTAGTTTTTCTTACTTGAATGGTAATGAAGTGACTTAATAGAAGGGTTCTCTCATTACTGAATAATAAAAATACATGTATCTACATGGAAATCTAGGAAGCAGAAAAACAGTTATTAGCACAGGACATTTTCTGTAAGATAAATGAAGGGAAAAAAACCATTACAAGGGTTTGTCATCTAGATAAATCAATAACACAACTAGTGCTTTCCTAAAATCCAAGTCCGGCTATATATGAACCATTTAAAATTTAGAGAAGTTTTAAAAAATAGATATCATAGCAGTTCTACAAAGTAAATAGTAGATAAACATTGAACATTCTAGAAGTTCTTCATGTGTAGTTGTTTTCATTTAGAAATGTAGTCATTATGTTGGGGAGTGGTGAATAAATTCTGGTGAAAGAGTTGTTTGTTTTAAATTCAGTGGTGCCACATGTGCTTGGAAACATTTAAAAAAATTGTGCATATTTAAAATACCTTCGTTCAGGTCAAGTTAGATCCCAAACATTGTAACTTTAGAGGTTAATCTATACCAATAACGATTATAAAATTGCTAGCTAAGCAGGATTCTGGTGGGTGGCGTTTAGATTTCATCTGAAATTTTCATTCTTTTTTTTTTAATTGGGAATCAGATAAATGATGTACTTTCTGTTCATGAGAGGGAATAGCTTCCCTAGACTTAATTTTATCCAGCAAAGAGGAAATGTGATGTAACATGACAGAAGCCTGGGGAGAAAATAGCCGTTTCAAAATCTGGGAGGTACAAGTAGAGGAAGGAAACCCTGGCGATCCTCATTCATATCCTCTAGAAGTTAGTAAAGTGATTTGAAAGAGTTACAGAAAAGTTGGTAATAATTTCAACGCCATAGGCTCAAAAGGAGAATATGACATAAGAGGAATGAACAATTCTAAAAAATAAACGGAATGAAGCAGTTGAAGAATGAGATAAGATTGTACCTGTGGGCCGTGGACTGTGAAAAGCAAAAATAGAGAGGGATACAGTTAGAGATGAATACAGAGGAAACAGTGTCAGGGAGGGCATATTTCGGGAACAAGTGAGGTTTGGGGGAAAAAAACAAGAATGACTTCCAAATAGTACCAAAGTCAAACGGAAGTGGGTGTGAAGAGTCTCTTTTGAGAAGAAGAAAATTAGGAATTGATAAGCTCTAATAAAATTAGTCAAGTGAAATGGAAACTACGTTATAGAAACTGAGAAGAACTGAACTACTTTATTTCTATTTCACTCCTGTTTTCCCCATCAAAGAGAATGAAAAGTATAAGTTACAAGATTTAGGCAAATATAAGTAAGAGGGAAATAAAATTCAGTTTGAAGAGATGATAAAACGTTGGTTATCCATTGCTACAAAAATAAAAGGCGAGCTAGCATCATGTTCTTTTTCGAGTGACCTCTGTGCAAGCCCTTCCCTTACCAGCCTCAAAGCAGTGCTTACTAAGTCATATTCACAGTGCTTAATTCTGAACTGATTTATGTAGGGAAGATGGACAGAATTCTGCTTACCCAGGAGAAATGCAGGCTCCTTTTCTTTCCTACATGAATACTCAGATTGGCTCTAGAAAAGGTTTGGGGGAAATGCTGGAATGATGACACCTGTTTCCAAAGTAGTTAACCTCTGTCATTTCTGATACACACCATACCCAGCCACTGCTCAGTTCTTTGTGAACAGGCTTTCCTGTAGAGAGAAGGATGGATGTAGTTGAGGACTGACCCTGCTGTAGTGGTTTAGTATCATTTTGGTCCCAGGGAATGACTTGAATTCAATTCTGATGATGCATTTTCAGAGTAATATTGACAAACTAAGATGTAGTCAAAATAAGGTATCCTGATGATTGTGGTCTTAGAAACCCATCTTCATAAAGAAATTGGGAAAGAAGAAAAGTATTTGGAAAGCAGTTACTGAAGGAGTACAGGTTTTATTGTTGCTTCAGAAACGTATCTAGAACCAACTTTTGAAAATTGCATAATTTGTACAAAGAAATAATTATTTCCTATGTATTAAATTTCCCTAAATTAAATTGCATTTCAAAGAAATAAGTTTGCTGCCACTGGGAGCTCTTAAGCAATTGTTGAATAGTGTAAATCAGCAATTCTGTCTATACTAGAGTTTCTAAATGCATTTTATAGGAAATTAGTTTTTGTAATGTTAATGGTTATTAATCTTGAAAGAGAAAATCTTGTAGTAATCAGATAAGTTTGAATTAAATAAAGCTAAACAGACTTATTTGCTAAAGAGGTTTTCAGACTCTTTGATGTGCTCATATGGTTTATGAATCTGAAGACAGTTTCCTTGACCAGGTCAGCATTTCTTCTTGAAGGATTAGCCTGTGTTGGAATATAGTTTGGGAAACCTTGGGCAATTATGTTGATCTCTAAAGTAAGGCTACTGAGAGTGTGGCCTAATGCCCGGTTCATAAGTTATTACAGATTTATAATAAGATAAATTTGGAAATAGAAAGTGATCGATTCAAATCTTCTATAGCAATTAGATGTTGTCATGATCCAAGTAGGTGATTAGTAGACTTCTTTCGTTGAGTAAGGTAAAGACCAATTTGGGTATTGTCCAGCTTTTGTGGCGATTTCCTGTGATGTGAAGTACAAACTGGTCAGCTCAGTAGGATCATTTAATGGTCCTCAGTGGACGGAAAGAAAAGGTGTGCTCTTCACCGCAGATAGCTTAAAAGGCACAGCTGTAAAATTCCTTGTTTTCTAAGAGTCAGTTCATCTAGTACACTTAACGGTACTGTTCTTTCTCATTTAAAAATTTATAATCTGATGTAATTAACTCTTATTTTTTGTTTTATGAGGTGGTATTTTCAGTTCTGAATTGCATATTCCAAAGGCATAGCCACAGCTCATGTTTCCACATAACTATGGGCATCTTTTATTATGTTTCATGTAAGCCTTAAAGCTTTTGTTGTTTTGCAGCTTTCTGCTTTCTTAAAAACTTCTATTAAAATATTTTCACCAATCTCTTACATTCTGTGATGTAGTTATTTCTCCATTATCTAGACAAGCGAAGCTGGGCTTAGGTGTGAAAGAGACAGTTATGCCATAGCAGAGACCGTCTGTGCCTCTTCCCATCCTTTGGTTCCAAAAGTGTTTCTGTTGTTGTCAAAGATTTGATTAGGAGATCACGTATCACAATGAAATAATTTCTAAAAAATATCTAGATTCTGAATTAAGAACTTTCATCTTATTGTGCTTCATAACAACAGACTATATTCTCTGAACCAATGTAATAGTTCCTGTAAAGAAAAGGAAGAAATGATTTAAAACACATGCACTGGAATTCCCATCATGGTACAGTGTAAACGAATCCAACTAGGAACCATGAGGTTGCGGGTTCGATCCCTGGCCTCGTGCATTGGGTTAAGGATCTGGCGTTGCCGTGAGCTGTGGTGTAGGTTGCAGACACAGCTCGGATCTGGCATTGCTGTGGCTATGATGCAGGCCGGCAGCTGCAGCTCCAATTCGACCCCTAGCCTGGGAACTTCCATATGTCATGGGCTGTATGTGAAATGTCTTAAAATAATGCAGTTAAATATCATCGCTACACCTTAATAATTTTCCAGTAATTCAAAAAAAAAAAGAAAAAAAATGTGCTCTTCTTTTCAGTTTGTTGTACTTTCCATGGATGATAAACAGATACAGAAGTGCTTGGTATTTGAAGTGCCTGGCACTAAAATGGTCCAACTTCATGTAATTGGTCTGCTATTAGTAAAAAAAAGCAAAAAAAAACAAAAACAAAGATATGATATAGGAGTGTATGAGTTGAAAAGATATGAATTCAGATTTTGGCCCTAATATTCTTTCTGTAAAGATTTCCAAGTATTAGATATTTTGGAGCTCCAGTTTTTCCACATGTAAAAACGAGAGAAATGGAATTAGTTATATCTACAGCTCTTTCTATCTCTAGCTAATCTTGAGTTAGGAGATCTACAGACCAATACTATAAAATAATTTTTAAAATGGACCACAAGGTGGCGTTTGTAGCTAATGAGTTGTTTTGCGTTAACTGTTGCAGTCGTTGAAGTATTTGTAGTATTTACAGATGTAAACATAATACTTAAATTCTTGAGAGATTATATAAAAGTTATTTTAGGAAAATATCCAAATCTTATCGTTTTGAGATTATTGACATTTTTCAAATTATAAATTGTCAGGTGATTTCGAAATCAGACTTTGTCAAAGATGAAATAATTTTGAGCCTTTGCAAAAATAATAGAAGTAGCTCTCCTTTGGTAATGTCATTTCTGATTTCTTTCTGGATTGATTATATTTCAGAAAAAAATGTTTAAACATGCAACTCCTGAGTTTTCATTATTGCTTTGAATCTTAGGTTTAGGTGATTGAAAAAACAATTACAGGAAGTTCCTCTTGTGGCTCTGTGGGTTCATGAGGATATGGGGTCGATCGGTGGCCTTGCTTACTGGGCTAAAGGATCCAGCATTGCTGTGACTGTAGCAGAGGACAGCAGCTGCAACTCCAGTTGGACCCCTAGCCCAAAATTATAGGTGTTCCCGCTGTGATGCAGTATGTTAAGAATACAGCTGAAGTGGTTCTGGTTGCTGCAGAGGCCAGGTTCAATCCCCAGCCTAGCTCAGTGAGTTACGGGATCTGGTGTTGCCGCAGTCCTGGCCCAAGAACTTCCATATTCCTTGGGTATGGGCATAAAAAAATAAAATGAAAAACAAGTAAAAACTATCATTAAAATGTTACACTCAGAGTTCCCATCATGACTCAGCAGAAACAACTCTGACTGGGATCCATGAGGACACAGGTTTGAATCCCTGGCCACACTCAGTGGATTAAGGATCTGGCTTTGCTGTGAGCTGTGGTGTAGGTCACAGATGCAGCTCAGATCTGGCGCTGCTGTGCTTGTGGTGTAGGCCAGCAGCTATAGCTCTGATTCTACCCCTAGCCTGGGAGCCTCCACATACCGCAGGTGCAGCCCTAAAAAGAAAAAAAAAAGTTACTCCACTGCCCTCATTTCAGACACAACCAACAATTTGTGTAACGTACTTTATTTTGCAGTCGTATCGGCTTAGTATAGAGCTGTTTACTTATCTGAGCTTCAGAGCTTCCGCAGATGTAGGTGAAGCAGTCTGTGCCCGAGATCACTGGAGACAGCGTTAATGTACATAGGGGACACTCAATCATAGTCTCAGTTTTTATTAAGAGAAATGCAATTATTATGGCACTGTCTAAAAGCTATTAGATTAGTAGGAAAACTAGAAGCACAGCAACTTTTGACTTAATATGGAAGTTTCTTATTTTAAAAGGGATCCATGGTGACGTCTGGCTTCTATTACGTTTTATAATAATAGGTATCATTGTTACAGTTTTAGGCAAATCTATGGTTATTTTGCTTTAGCAGCAGAGATATATATACATAATATTTTATTAATTTGACTTATGTGATAATTTGGATGGAACTAGGTTTTCTATTAGCTGGTCCATGAACAAGATGGTAGTGTTACCAGTGGAGGGAGCAAATTTTACGTTGGCTTAGCACCTGCTGGCTAAGAGCCTGGACTTGGGAGGCATAACTTGTGGCTTTAAGCTATGAGACCTTGAAGACTTTTCTTTAGTTCATGAGCCTCAGCATCCTTTTCTATGAAGTACTCACAATAATAGTATATACATCATAGATTTATTTGGGCTTAATGTACAAATACATATGTATGTATATATTAATGGGTGTAAATAATGAAATAAAGATGAAAGAAAAGTCCCAGAAGCAAAATTTAATATTCCCAGTAAATCACCAAAACTAAATGATTTTGAAGCTTTTTTACTCATAAATACCTTTCCAGGACTCTCAACCAGCTTATCCCTTAAACCATGACTTACTTTGTATAAGCCTGAAATTGCCAACATAGAAAATACATTTCAAAGCTGCTGGGTAGACAGATAAGTAAGTAAATAAGTAAATAAATAAATAAATAAAATGCATGTTAAGTTCTTAATTCAGTGCCTAGCACATAATAAGATTTCAATAAACATAGACTGTTAATAATAGGAGCAATAGTAGTCATTGCAAACATTTCTCATTTATTTCTGAGTCCTATCTTTGGAAATTATTTATAATGACGGTTCTCTTGTAAATCTCAAACATTGAGGGGAGAGGTAAAATGTTTTATGTTTGCTGCCTTTCCACACTGTATCAAGCCAAGTTGTATGCACTGTCTCGTGTGCGTACAATGAAAGTTAACAGACACACATGGTCCAAGCTCCCTATTCTATGAATGGGTGAATAGGCCCATAGAAATGAAAAGATTTGCCTGAAGTTCATATTGTGAGACAGGATCTCCTCATATCCCACCAGTTTGAGAAAGTATTGATTCTTAAATGTGGAAGCGTTTGTTGAAAGCCATATTATATCTATAGAAACACCACTTTTGCTATCATTCATTCTTTAGAAAACTTGCTCACATCTGTTTATGGAATCACTGCTCACTGATGAGAACTAAAGAGGCATTTCCTTTTCTAATGGCAAAATGTCATCACCACTTTTGCTGGGGGAGCAAGAGATTTACTTTCAAGACTAGTCTTGGAGTTAAAACTTATTTTCTAAATCGTCCATCTGTATATGTGAAAAGTTTTTAAGCATGTGTGTCAGATTGAATGGGCTTCTGTTTGCCGTTTTCATCTGTTGGCCCTAGTTCTGGCTCACTCTGCTAACTGTACAGCCTATCTCCCAGTCCTGCTCTGCAAAGAGAAGCTTCAGCTGGGGCTCTTTGGCTATAAACCGGGGAAGAATGTGCACTGGATCCTCAGTTAACAAGGATTTGTGATAAACTTGCTTTCTGTTCACCCAACATCTTACCTAATAGCATGTTCGACATATTCATTGGCTAACATCTACTGCAGTGAGAAGCATGGGGCATGAGAAAAGAGTATTGGGAGT
>PVHT020004944.1:80281-157257 GCA_004024745.2 Catagonus wagneri | reverse complement strand
AAAAAAATCAGGCCGACCACGATGCTGGAGTATTTTCTCTTGTTACTCTCAGTTGCGATAGATATTAACTTGCTTCACTCATCGTAATGATGTAAATGTGGGGGAAAAAATCAGCTCCTTGATAGAAAGCAATAGGAAGCCAAATAACAGAAATATCTTTTTTAAGAAATGTAATTTACAATTATAAGCAAATCTCACACTAGATTTCGAGATTTTTTTCTTGTTAATTTTTTTGAAGGCCACATCAGTGGCATATGGAGGTTCCCAGACTAGGGGGTCCAATTAGAGCTGCAGCCTCTGGCCTACACCACAGCCACAGCAATGCAGGATCCAAGCCGTGTCTGTGACCTATACTGCAGCTCACGGCAATGCCAGATCCCTAACCAAGTGAGGCCAGGGATCGAACCTGCATCCTCGTGGATACTAATCAGATTTGTTTCCACTGAGCCATGATGGGAACTCCTTAATAATTCTCCAATTATCATGGTCCTGGACACATGGAATTTAAACTAGAGTGAGTTGATGGGGATAATTAAAAGTCAGCCCACTGTTTATCAAATAGGTAACAAGGACCTGCTCTGGCACAGAGTAATCTGTTCAGTAGATCCTGAGCTAAATTGTTTAACTGTGTGGGGTAAACAATCCATTTCTTGTGTTTTTACACAATTTTTCACACTACAAAAAAGAAAGAGTAGACAGATTTAAAACGTGTTAGAGATTATTTTTAATTATTTTAAAACAGACTAATGTACATTAATAGATAGGTGAGCCACATGTCAGGTAACGGGTTAATGTGGAACACTGGCAGGAGGGAGCAGTTAGCATCAAGGGCTACGTCGTTCAGGGTCACATCCTCAGCTCTGTAGACCCAGAAACCTGATTGGTCAGCAGCCCGAGTGGGGCGGGCTTTTATGGCAAAACGTACTATTAGCAAGTTCAGAGAGCGATGGGAACCAGGATGCTGATTGATTAATATTCAGATTGGAAAAGGCAGCTTTTATGTGATGACCAGCATATCTGCATCAAGGTCAATACATTCCTTCTCTATAGTCTCTGCATTTACTGAGCACTTACCGTATGCCTGGCTCAGTCGTCTTCAAAGGGTATACATACTGCTGGAAATATGTAAAAATTTCCAAGAAGTATGTAAGGAATCAATTACCACGCACTCAATCTGCACTTATATACTCTTTCCTAAGAGTTGATCTCCTCATCCCCCTGCAATCATGCACTTTTTTTAACCCACTTCCCCTCCAAAATGGTCCTTCGTCCACTATTTAAAAGAAAGGCATACATCTTGATGGCCCAGTGACTTTTTAAATGTACCCTGCTGATCATTCAAGAGATAGGTTGTTTTCCATTTGCTGATGAATGGGTATACTCCTTACCTAGATTTGTAATATCACAAGTGCGCTCAGCCGTTTTTTGTGTGTTTTTAATTTTGCCAAGCTATTTTTATTTTGCCTGATTTTATTTCAACGATACTCAGCTTTCTCATCTGTAAAATAAGGTTAATAGTCATTGTGTGGTTCAAAGAAGGTAATATGTGATAAAGCAACCATTATAATCCCTGATCAAGTATTCATATTAATATTTAGCAGTTGTTATATTTCTATTGTTTTTCTATGCTAATGTTCTATAATCTGTATTTCAAAATACATAAATTGTTTTTCTGCCTTTCATATGGTGGGTGGTAAGGAAATAGTTACGTAGCTAATTTATTTCTTTTACCATTTCACTCTCCTTTTTAAGGATTTCCTTTAGAAATAAAAATGTTAATTCACAACACTAATCAGCATGGAGGGCTGATCTTCCTTAGACATTTATTAAACTAGGATAGTTGAAGAATATGACAGTGATGTAAGTGTGTTCACATGAGGATTAATATCATCTTTGGTGCAATTTCGATCCCTTATTTGACAGGAATTCTAAGTAGAGCAGACTTCGGATTTTCATTTTGAATTTTACCTAGAGTACATTCAGAAGTTTATTTAAATGATAGTTTGGCAGAGTTATCAAAAAGATATGATATCTCCCGAAAGCAGTAATTGCTTTGGGCTGCCCTGCAGGGTTACCAGATAGTAGATTATGTATGGATTTGCAGAAGAGGCCAGAGAGCGCTAGCGAAAATGAGGTTCACCTTTCCAGGGTGAAGGATGGTTCTGCTCTCTATCAGTCCTTCAGTCCCAGTTAATAGCTTTCGTTGTTTTTGAAATGTGGTGGATAGACTTGTAAGCACTATTTGTATTTAGGTATTTTTTTTAATTTCCTTCTTCTTTATGCTCAAATTTGGTGAAGGAAATTTTTGATTATCTCTAAAGCTGAATCGTTTTTTGTTTTTCCTTATCATTGGAAAGAAACAAAATACTAAACAGCTAATATTTAATGCATTTCTGCATATCACATTAACCATAGGTTTTTTGTAGGTGTTATCCCTCAGGTTGTGGAAGTTCCCATCTGTTCCTAATTTTTTGAGGAATTGTTTTCTTAGTAAGAAATAGACCTTGTAATTTGACATATGTCTTTCCATATCTATTGAGATGATATTGCATTTAATACAGTTACATTGATATTTGAACATCAAAATCTGGGATAGACTCCATTTGGTCATGATATAGAATTCTTCCTATAGATTGCTGGATTTGATTTGCCAAAATTTTGTTTAGAATTTTTTTTTGCTCTTTAGGGGTGCACCCATGGCATATGGAACTTCCTAGGCTAGGGGTTGAATTGGAGCTACAGCTGCCGGCCTACACCACAGCAACACGGGATCCAAGCCGCATCTGCAACCTACACCACAGCTCAAGGCCATGCCAGATCCTTAACCCACCGAGCGAGGTCAGGGATCGAACCCGCATTTCTCATGGATACTAGTTGGGTTTGTTACTGCTGGGCCAGGATGGGAGCACTGTGTTTAGAATTGTTACATCTATGTTTATGTGGAATAATGGTCTATATTTTTCTTCTATCACAATGCCTTTGGTAAGTTGGAAAGCATTTCTTTCCCTTCCATTTTCTGGAAGAGTTTGTGTAGAATGATTCTTCCTTAAATGTTTGTGGAATTCACCAGCGCAGCCATTTGGGCCTTGAGTGTTCTTTGTGGGAAGATGTTTAACAACAAACTCAAAATCATTTGGGTTATCTGTTTTTGTAGAGTGAGTTTTTGTAGTTTGTGTCTTTTCAGTTTCATCTAAGTTCTCAGATGTATAAAGTTTTCAATAATAGTGTCTTTTTTCCTTCAATATAATTTAAAGTGATATCACCCCTGTCATTCAGAACAGTTAGCAATTTGTGTCATCTCTCTCCTTTTATGAACAGTCTGGCTAAAAGTTTATCAATTTTATTAAATCTTCTCAAAGATCCAACATGTGGTTTCATGGATTTTTCTGTATTTTCTCTTTCATTGATTCACGCTGCAATATTTTCTGTTTTTTTTCTTCTGATTAGTTTGGGTAACTTGTTCTTTTTTAACTTTTAAGATGAAAATTGAAGTCATTTAAGACTTTTTTTTCTTTTTTCTTAGTGCTGTAAATTTCTTTTTATGTACTTTAGTGGTATTCCAATTTTTTTTTATATGTTTTGGTTTCACTTTTGTTCAGTTTAAAACACTGTCTAAATTACCTTTGAATTTTTTCTTTGACGCAGGTGTTGTTTATAAGTATCCTGTTTAGATTTTAAATATTTGGGCATTTTTCAGATATCTTTCAATTGCTGATTTCTAACTTAATTTCATTATTTTCAGAGAACAAACTTCATATGACTTCATTCTTTTTAAATTTAGTGAGGTTTCTTGTATAGCCTGGAAAATGGTCTGTTTTGGTAAATATTTTATGCGTGCATGGAAAAAAATAAGAATTCTGTTTTGCCCTGGATATATCAGTTAGGTCATCTTGATTCATTTCCTGTGGCACATTAATGACTTTCTCACCATCTAGTCCCAACAACCCATCATAATGTAGTAATTGCTCATTTTTTGAGTACTTAACATTGAGCTAGGGTTTCTGCATAGAGATTTATCGAGATGATGTAAATTTAATTTTCGCCATTGCTCTAATGGTAAGTATTGTCATTAACCTAACTTATAACTGGAGAAACTGTAATAGAGATTAATTGACTTGCACAACTTGCACATTCGATAGGAGAAGATTCAGATCTGATTAAGCAGTGCTTGTATCACCACTCCTCTGTCTAAATGCTTAATACCTGCCTCCTCAGAGACACATGATTCATCTTTTCCTCTACACCTTAGAGCTGTTTTCTTCCCTGACAGTGGGGGAATAGTGGATTATTTCAGATCTTTTGCATGTTTTCCTCTTATTTAACAATGCTTTCCTGCATTAAGAATAAATTCTGTAGAAAAGGACAGGAATTCTGGCAAGCTAAAGGGGAAGAGGAATGCGGCAGATTGCTTGAAGAGCCGATGTGTAAGGATTTATCAATCCTTCTCCCAGTGAAAGTGAACTACTGTTGATCTCCTCGTGGTGTGTTTCCATTATTCAGTGCCTTGCAACATGGGAGTCCTTCCTTACATCACAAACAGATCTCCACCTGGAAGAAGCTTCTGAAGATAAATTTTAATTGCATTGAAGACTTCTGCGTCATCTTTGGGAGATAGCATCTATTAACCAAAGTTATTCTCTCTGGATGGTCCGTATCCTTTATAAAGTGGGTGAAAATTGTTTCACACAGTCTGGAAAACCAACACCTTGAAACTTGCATTCCAGATCATTGATAAGAATTTGGATATAAATCCCTACATATGCATATATAAATATTTAGCTTAGAGTTTTAACTATGTTCTTAAATTTTTATGCAGATAACTATACATAGCTTTTTTCTTAAATATTTGTCTGTGGGACATTGTCATTTTCAATATATTGTAAAGATTCAGTTTTAATAAAAAATTTAATATGAAATGACTCTGTGTGTTCTTTCCTGCTTGTAGCTCAAGCCTCTGAAGCAGATTCGAGTATGAATTCAGTGCATATTAACAAGTATAGTATGGATCATCTTTATTTCATCATAATTTTCTCTGCAATGCCACTTCCTATGATATCAGGAATTTGAAGTCAATATACAGAACTGATTGAATATTATTATACATTAATGATAACTTTGCAAGTTGGTTTGCTAGGAGTTAATTGATTGTTTTCTACAATTAAAAAAGGTCGCCGAGGAGTTCTCACTGTGGTGCAGTGGTTTAAGGATCTGGCATTGTCTCTGTGGCGCCTTCGGTTGCTTCTGAGTCATGGGTTTGATCCTAGGCCGGGCACAGTGGGTTAAGGATCTGATGTCGCCACAGCTGTGGCATGGATTGCAGCTGTAGCTCGGATTCAGTCCCTGGTCTGGGAACTTTCATATACTGCAAGTGAGGCAAAAAAAAAAAAAGTAAAAAAAAGTTTACCAAGATAAATATAAATTATAATGAGTTATTATTTAGAAATGACTATGTAGTCGTTTTCCCACTAGTAATTTAGTTCTTCCTTTGGTATTTTTTTTACATATTCTTCATGATTCACATCTAGCTTTTATTTTTTAGTGTACAGTGTTTATCAGGCTTGTTTTCCCGTTTATTACATATCCACTCTTTGTAAGGCATATTATAATCCGTGTTGATGAAAAGGACACACTACACTCACTTCAGTCTCCAGGCTTACATTCTAGTAATATTTATCATATGAAGTGAATTTATATTTTAAAATTGAACATGTTATCTAATATTTGCTAATTTTTTTTTTTTTGCCTTTTTGTCAATTTTTTAGGGCCGCACCCGCAGCATGTGGAGGTTCCCAGGCTAGGGGTCTTATCGGAGCTGTAGCCACTGGCCTACGCCGCGGCCACAGCAACGCAGGATCCGAGCCGCGTCTGCGACCTACACCACAGCTCACGGCAACGCCGGATCATTAACCCAATGAGTAAGGCCAGGGACCGAACCTGCAACCTCATGGTTCCTAGTCGTATTCGTTAACCACTGCGCCACGACGGGAACTTCGCTAATTTTTTGAAGTAGATACTTCTCAACTCTTTGAATAAAATTTGAGGTATTTAATCATGCATGTTACCATCCATGCCTGGTTTTTAGCATTCAAAAAAATGTCACACACAAAAATTAGACATTTAAATTAAGTATCACTTTGTTTTTAGCACTAAAATAAATGTCACACACACAAACTAGTTATTTAAGTTGTCTAAAACAAAACAAAAGATACACAAACACCTATATAAAATATAAAACTAAACATTTTTTCTTAAATACTGACGTGTATAATTCTTAAACCTTGTAGTAAAGAATCTGGCTTCATTTTTGAGGTTGGTGGCTGCTGACAGCTTTTAGGTCTCATGTCCCTTTGCCCCTCCTGCCCTATTTCTGGACAAGCTGCTAAGAAAGCCCAGGTGCTCTCTCTTTCGTCACTTAGAGAAAGTTCAATCCATACCACCTCCTCCCTGCCTGCAGGGACTCAGCCCCAATCACCATTAAAAACTCCAAGCCTTTCTCCTTTCCCAGGTCTCAAGCCATTTTCAAACAGCCTGCAAGGCCTGCCCTGCTCTCCCCAGAAAGCCTCATTATGTGAGTGACAGATCTTTTCATACCCTCTTGGACTGTTTGTGACATCACCGGCCTTGACATTCAGAACAAATTTTGGGTGAGAGACCTTCCTGTTTATCAGGAGGATCCCAACTGTATGGTTTTGCAAGCCACTTAACCACCACAAGCTTCATTTTCCCCCCATATGTGAACATATGTTTTCCTTTCTCTTGGGCCTGTACCTCAGAGGGAAATGGCTGGATCCACATCGCAGTTATGTTTGACCGTTTAAGGAGCTGTCAGGCAGTTTCCCAAGGTGGCTGTACCATTTTACATTCCTAGCAGCAGCATACGAGAGGGTTCTAATTTCTTCACATCCTCACCAGCACTTGTCATTTAGTTTAGTTTAGTTTATTCTATTACAGCCATCCTGGTGGCTGAAGTGGTATCTTGTTTTGATTTGCATTTCCTGTTGCATCTTCCGTTGTGTGCTTGTGACTCATTTGTATATATTCTTTGAAGAAATGTCCGTCGAGATCCTTTTTGCCCCATTTTTAATTATTGACTTGTGAATGTTATGTATTTGTGTGCTCTAGATACAGATCCCTTTATCAGATTATTATTTTCAATTTTTTTTTTTACTTTCTTACCTTTCTTTTTTTTTTTCCTTTTTTTGTCTTTTTAGGGCCATACCTGTGGCATATGGAAGTTCCCAGGCTGGGGGTTGAATTGGGCTGCAGCTGACAGCCACAGCCACAGCCACAGCCACAGCCACAGCCACAGCCACATGAGATCTAAGCCGCCTCTGCGACCTACACCACAGCTCATGGCAACACTGGATCCTTAACCCACTGAGCAAGGACAGAGATTGAACCTGCGTCCTCATGGATACTAGTCAGATTCATTTCCGGTGAACCCCGACGGGAACTCCCTCTTTTTACTTTCTTGATAGTGTACTTTGAAGCACAGAAATTTTAAATTTTGATGAAGTTCAGTGCATTTTTTCTTTTGTTGTCAGATCTAAGAAGCCATTGCCAAATCGTAGGTTATGCAAATCTACCCCCTGTGCTTTCTTCTAAGAGTTTTAACTTTTAGATTGAGGCCTTTGGCATCCACCTTGAGCCAGTCATCACCTGTGAGGTGTGGGAAGGGCCTAATTTCATTCTTTCACGTGAGCTATCCAGGTGTCTCAGCACTGTTTGCTGAGGAGACCGTCTCAGGATTTTCCTTGCTGAGGAGCAGGTCCTTGGAGGTCCTTATTACCGCCTTCCAGGAAGTGGAACCCCTGGTGTAGCTTTACTAGCGCTGGGCATTGTGATGTGTGCTGTGATGGTTGTTGTTACCACAGTGGAAATATTCCTGGATACCTCATCATAAAAAAGATTTTTAGCAGCAACAAAATGTAACTTTTAAAGAAAAGATCTACCCCGAATTTACAGGTACGTTTCCTTCAGCACGTGCCGTGCCTTCTTTCAGTAATTGCTTCCCAAAACACAGATTTTCTGCGATTCAGTTACTTTTCTTCCAAGCATGTAGCCTTCAAAAAGAGACAAGGATTTTAAGTGGGACGGGCCAGTAGGTGGACCTAAAATTGTGCACGTCCATCTTTGTAGTTGCTTCTAACCAAGTAACACTAGTTCTTGCTTTCTAAGGATTCGGCTTCCTCTTTTCAGTCTTCCTCCTTTCCCTCCCTCCTCTAGAGGGAAAATAAAAATCTTTTGACCTCAGCTGGCTATTCAAAGCATAAACATTAATGATGAGTTTCTCTGTTGTTTGACCTGAAGTCCTAGGAAGAAAGACGCTTATTTCCGGTGTCTGTGGGGAATGAGATTGTACTTGCATGAACGCCATTGCCATAGAGGGTGACTCATGAACTTTGGAGTCGGTGGGCTCAGGCTTAAGCTCTGATTTGGGAAGGTTGCATAACTTATCTGGTTTACAGTTTACAGTTTCCCTTTGCTTTTTTTTATTATTATTTTTTTTTTTTGGCCTTTTGTCATTTTATGGCCGCGGGTTTATGGCCGCACCCTCAGCATGTGGAGGTTCCCAGGCTCGGGGTCTAACAGGAGCTGTAGCCACTGGCCTGCTCCGCAGCCACAGCAACGCAGGATCCGAGCCGCGTCTGCAACCTACACCACAGCTAATGGCAACGCCGGATTGTTAACCCACTGAGCAAGGCCAGGGATCGAACTTGCAACCTCATGGTTCCTAGTCGGATTAGTTAACCACTGCGCCACGACAGGAACTCCTATTTTTTTAATTATTATTATTACTGGTAGTTGAATAGAAACATTGTTTGCTCCCTTTTTAGAGAACTACAGGCATATGCTCAGACACACTTTAATAGGAAATTGTCACTTGACATGTATGTAATCCCAAGAAAATATAAATAAAAGTCTTCTTTTCCCCTTTCTTATGCCTCATCCCAAGACTACTACTTTGGAGAAAATTTTATATTACTCTGGAACCTCTTAGGAGTCTACTTATGCTGTGACCATCTATTTAATAATTTATTTGTTTTGTCTTTGCTTTAAAAAGATTTATAAATTTCTTATATATTTTTTCCAAACTCATAGTTGAATCTATGCCTTTATCAAACACTATTGTTGATTGATTTTTTTTTTTTGCTGCCTTTGACCTAGTTTTCCCATCTGCCTTTTTCTTAGATAGTTTAATAATTTTTATTCCACCTGACAAAAGAAATGAAACTACTTTAGAAAAATGGGAAATGATGGACTTGTATAACAAAAAAGGAAAAAGTTGTATTTGAGCATAATTGGTTCTGAACAGGTGTATTTCTCTTCCAGACTTTTATTTGCTACTTTGCGCCAATGGCTGGGCCTCACTTCCTTCTAACCCTGCCTTTGCCTGAAGCTCATTCTGTGGTTCTCAACTAGGGGCTATTTAACGGAGTCTGCAGATATTTTTTGAAACCACTGTATGGCAGGAGGAAAGTACTACCGGCATCTGATTGGTAGAGGTCAGGGATGCTGCTAAACATCTGATGATGACCAGGACAACCCCTCACAACAAAGAACCATGTGACCCAAAATACCAAGATTGCTGAAGTTGAGAAATCCTGGGGTATATCAGTGTCTCCTGGTAACTCATGGCTCACGAGTTCCAGCTTTCCAAAGTTGAGAAATCCTGGGCTACATCAGTGTCTCCTGGTAACTCATGACTCACGAGTTCCAGCTTTCCTTCTGGGAAGAAAAGAACTCTTCTCCAGCTTCAGTTCCGTGGAAAATCCCAGGGAAGTATCTTGGGATACAGCCATCTCCTCCTTCTTCCCCAGAACCCAGCCCCAGGCCAGTCTTCATGGCCAGGAGCCAAGGTGCTATAACCCACAGAACCCAGGTCAGGTTCTCACTTTTATAAAAATTACAGCAGGCAGGGAGATTATGGCCAAAGGGAGATGGCAGCTTTCATTCAGATCCCATGTTAGATGTTTATCCTCCAAAAGCAGAAGCCCTAATTAGAATTTTGAGGAAAACAAAATAATTATATCCACCATATATTTTTTAAGTAAGCATACGTTTTTATTCATTTAGAACTTAGTAAATTCTATACGCTTATGTAATTAACAATATTCCGTTCTTATGCCTAAAATTCTTCAACAAGGGAGCACTAATGTAAAAATAACTCTTCAAGGAACATGAATTAGAGATCACAAGTATAAATAAACCATTAGTCCAGCATATATAATCATATGGAGAGTCAGTCATAATTTCATTGGGTAGGAAATAGCCCAAGACTGTGAAATTAGAGATGTTAGTGCACTCATCTGTATTGAAAATAACAACCTTTATGTTAGATTTGACTGAGCCCAGTGTCTAAAATATATTCTGTACTGAAATGCTACATTGAGATTCCATCAGAGCACAGTGACGTGAAGAACATATTGAATGACAAAGCTGCAGTCCTTTCTTTTGCAAATACACTCAACCAACGATAACTTTCATGATTATCGTAACATGAAAGAAGTAATGAGCGACTGCTACGCCCAGTTTCATTGAAGATCAAGTTCAATATCCTCACTGTTTCATGAAGATTTGAAAGTTAAGAATAATGAAAAAAAAAAAAAAGTGAAATTAGCGTATTATGTGGAAACTTCCAGGTCACTTAAGCCAGGTTAGCACCTAAAAAATGGCATTTAAACACCTTTAAATTGTAATGACTCTGCCTGTAATTGGTCTTGTAATTAATCAGTCTCTTCCTGAACTCCTCTGCCATGCTATGTTTTAACCCTTCTAGTGGTGCATCTCTTCATTCTGGCAGCCTGTGGCAGAGCACGAACTTCCGTTCACTTGAAAAGTGGCTGTTTTTTTCATAACGCCTCACATGAAACTTTCACATGCGTGCAGTACCTAAAAAGCACTCACAGTTACAGTAGCATGGTTATGCTCATTTTTTCCTTCTCCGCAGTTATTTTACAAGGGATTTAATTTGCTGTTTTCTTTTATGTTGCTTTGTTTTTAAATGAGAGTAGTACTTTTTTTTTTTTCTTCTGAAAGTGAAAGAAAGAAATCATGAGTTTCTTACTGCTGGAGAAAGACGAGAGCCACTGGTAGGCATGAGAGGACTTCCAAATTTTCTGTCCACACCACTGTGTTTTGCCAGATCTCTGAGGTTTAAGCTCTGGACGAGTTGCCTTATTTCTGTCGTTTCATAGATCTACTTAGGTTGAACATCTAGACTCATACGGCATATTGGACAGCCGGTTCTTAATCTTACCTCAATCAGCCTTTGTCATAAGAGAAAGAAAAGCTCAAAGGGGAATAAGCACACAGTTGGGTGCCCTCTCCCTGTCATCACCCCCCATTCAGACTCTCGCCAGCAGAACAGCAGATCTTTGTCACGTCAGCCCTGGATTGTAGCAGAAACCCACCTCAGTGTTTCACCTCCCCTGCCCACTTGCAGACTCTCTCCCTGGAACCTCAGTTTTCTGACTCATTTCATCCTTGCATTGTTTTTTTTTGGGGGGGAATTATTTTTTTCATTTTTTATATCTTTTTTAAAAGTTTTATTGAAGTAGAGTTGATTTACAAGGTTGTGCTAATTTGTACTGTGCAGCAAAGTGATCCAGTTATACATATACACATATACGTTCTCATATAGGTTATCACAGGACATTGAGTTAGAGACCTAGCTTTCCAGCAGGTCCCCCTTGACCGTCCATCCCATACGCAGTAGTGTGCATATGCCAAGCCCACATCCCCTATCCATCCCTCCCCCTAGCCCTTCCCCTTTGGTAACTATAGGTTTGTTTTCAAAGTCTGTGAGTCTGTTTCTGTTTTATAGATAAGTTCATTTGTATCATTTTGTTTTAGATTCCACATATAAGTGACATGGTATTTGTCTTTCTCTGTCTGACTTACTTCACTTACTATGATAATCTCCAGGTCCATCCATGTTGCTGCATATTGCATTATTTCATTCTTTTTGTGATTGAGTAGTATTCCATTGCCTCTGTGTACCACATCCTCTTTATCCACTGCTCTGTCGATGGATGGATATTTAGTTTGTTTCCATGTCTTGGCTATTGTAAATAGCTCTGCAGTGAGCATGGAGGGGCCTGAATCTTTTCGAATTACGGGTTTCTTTGGAAATATGCCCAGGAGTGGGATTGCTGGATCATATTGTAGTTCTGTTTTTAGTTTTCTGAAGATCCTCCGTACTGTTCTCCGTAGTGGTTGGACCAGTTTACGTTTCCACCAACTGTATAGGAAGATTCCCTTTCTGCACATCCTCTCCAGCATTTACTCTCTGTAGACGTTTTGATGATGGCCATTCTGACCAGTAGGTGATACCTCAGTGCGGTTTCAATTTGCATTTCTCTGATAATTAATCATGTTAAGCATGTTTTCATGTGATTTTTGGATATCTGTATGTCCTCTTTGGAGAAATGTCTGTTTAGATCATCTCTGGCAGAGTTTTATCTGGTCTCCATTAAAATGAAAACATGAAGGATGATGGTCAATCGTTTTCCTATAGCGAAACTTAATTCTCTTTATGAATTGTTTTGAAATTGTGTCCTACTTAGTCATTTGTAAAGTCATGAATATGCTTCGTCTTTTATGAGGTAATGATAATTGCAATGTCCTGACTTACTAAAATAAATTATTTTATTTCATGTGTCAACTTGACTATGTCACAGGGTACCAGATATTTAGTAAAACATTATTCTAGGCGTTTTCATGAGATGCTTTGGACAAGATGAGTATCTAAATCCATGCACAGAGTAAAGCAGGTTGTCTTCCCTAATGTGGGTGGACCTCATCCAATCAGATGAAAGCCTCAACAGAACAAAAATGCTGGTGAAGAGGAAGCTCCTGCTGCTTCACTGCCTTTGAGCTAGGACTTTGTCTTTGTTTCCTGCCTTTGGACTTGAATTGAAGCACTGGCTCTTCCTGGGTCTACATCTTGCCAGCTGCAGATCTTGGGACTGGCAGAGTTGAGCCTGCTAGCCTTCAGACTGGAACTCCATTATCAACTGAAGGAACTCATTGTCAGCTCTCCTGGGTGTCCAGGTTGCTGACTGAAGATTTGGGGACTTGTCAGCTTTCATAATTATATAGGCCAATCCCTTACAATAAATTGTATATTTATTGTATATAATGTTTATTATATGTAATATAAATTTTATTATATGTATATATTTTATGTACAATAAATTATAGACATACACAGCCTACTCGTTATGTTTCTCTAAACTCTAACTAACGCACCATCATTTTGTCTCACCATATTTCTTTTTTTTTTTATTGGAGTATAGTTGCCTTACAATGTTGTTGGTAGTGTCAGGCGTATAGCAACGTGATTCAGTTTTACATATACGTATATTCATTCTTTTTTAGATTCTTTTCCCATATAGATTATTACAGAATATTGAATAGAGTTTCCCTGTGCTACAATAGGTCCTTGCTGATTATCTGTTTTATGTATAGGAGTGTGTATATGTTTATCCCCGTATTCCTTTTGAAACTATATGGGTTGGTAAACCAGAAGTCCAGAATCTGTGCCCTGCTCCACCTTGCTTTGTTTATTCTATGAAAAGGCTGATAATATCACTTAATATAATGCTGCATAAAATAATATAAAGGTGTGTACGTATTAAGGGCACAGGTTAAACACCAAAGATAAAAACAGGGTCTCAGGAGGAGTTTTCCCAGAGAGACCTCTACCTTACAGCATAAACTTCTTCCTAAATGGAAGAATCAATTTGATTGCTACCTAATCTGAAACAGAAACATGGAACTATTAGGTACTGGTCAACTTATAGAATGATCAAGAAAACTTATCCGGAGTTCTCTTCGTGGCTCAGCAGAAACGAATCTGACTAGGGTCCATGCGGACGCAGTTTCAATCCCTGGCCTCACTCAGTGGGTTAAGGATCTGGCATTGCTGTGAGCTGTGGAGTAGGGCGCAGATGCGGCTCGGATCTGGAATTGCTGTGGCTATGGTGCAGGCCGGCAGCTGTAGTTCTGATTCAACCCCTAGCCTGGGAACCTCCCTATGCTGTGGGTGGAGCCCTAAAAAAAAAGACAAAAAAAAAGAAGAAAACTTTCCAAATTTCGAGCTTTTTGGAAAGCAAATGTAGGGTTTTAGCAACATGAACTATGAGCAGCCTAACTTCAGAGAGAAAAAAAAATTGTCTGGAAACAGATATTTTTCTAGCAACCCAATTCTGACATCTAGCTTGTAAATATAGAAATAATGTTCCTTTTGCATTTAATAATGGCTTTGGATAAACTTAGAGTTGTTAGAAGTAGAATTAAGTTCTAACATACTGTAAAAAAAAAAAAAAAGCACTTTAACATTTAAAATTCTGAGCTTGTTAAGTATTCTAGGCCCCAGTTTCCCATCTGTGGAAAGGGGGAATTAATCTGCCAGATCTACAGTGCTGGGAAGTACAAAAATAAATTATACACAGCTGACTTTGACTACTAACTTTAAAAAAATTATTAAATTCTATATCATCTTTCCTTTGTTACTTGCGCAAATACTTGAAACTTTCAGTCTATCTGTGAATTCAGGGCATTCTGAGGTAAGGAAACCTAATGGTCCTAGTAAATTATACTGTATCGGTCATTCCAAATATCATGTGTACGTGTGAGCAAAGTAGATATAAATACACATTTAAGTTCATATTTATGTCCATGGATGTGTGTGTGTGTGTGTGGTTGTGTGTACAAATGTGTGGCGTGTGAATATATGTAGTAATTACTAGAAAGGCCTATGAACTAAAAGTCGTTGAAGTAGAAGTTGATGGCATGCACATTCTTGCTCATCTTCCTCCCTTCTTTTCATGTATTACCGTTTGCCCTGGCTTGAAAATGTATTTATGTTCATGTTCGTAAGGTTATTGGGTAATGAGTGTGTGCGTTGGCCACCCCTTTGGTGAGTGCAGTTCTTTAAGGCTATAATTACATATGTTCAAAAGAGAAAATTGAACTTCCACAGTTTCTGTTCATATTTCTCGTAAGTCATGGCGATTGAAGACATTGTGTATATTTTTTATTCTCAACCTGACAAGGGTAATCTTTCTCGTTTTAAGGCAAGTCATCCCAGAACATGCAACTACAGTGCTACTCAGAGCTGGTTAAATGAGGCATTTGTTAATTACGCATAAACGATTTTCTCTTCCTACCTGAAGTCTTATGATTATTGATTTTAAGATTAGATTATTATTACTTTGATGCCGTTTATTTAAGCAATCTGAGATTCTGAAAGCTTTCTAAACACTTTGCATTCAAATAGCCATCATCCGTGCCTCCACTCACACAGCAATTCACCAATTCTACAAATACTCCCTTGCTCATAGGTGCCTAATACCGTCATCTGTGCTGTCGTAAATGGTAAGGGCAAACAAAGTAAACCTCACCTGCCCGATGTAAGTTCAAAGTCTAATAAGGAAACAGATGTCATACACAAATAAAAATGAAATCTTAATGTAATGCATGTGTTAGTCTTCAGGGCTGCCCTAGTAAAGTATCAAAAACTTGGTGGCTTAGAACAAGAGAAAGACACTGACTTGCAGCCCTGGAGGGTGGAAGTCTGAGGTCAAGGTGTCGTCGGGCCATCCCCGCCCCCTGTGGCTCGAGGGGAGAATCCCTCCTTGCCTCCTCTGGCTTCTGGTGTTTGCCGCCATCCTTGGTGCTCTTCGGGTTGTAGATGGGCCTCTCCAGTTGCATCACTGTCTTCTCGCTGTACTGTCACAGTGTTTTCCTTCATCAGTGTCTCTGTCTCCAGATCTCCTCGTTTTACAAGGACACTAGTCATAACGGATTAAGGCCCACCCTAAGGACCTCATTTTAACTTAATCAAATCTCTAGTGGTCACCTCTCTAGTGACCCTATTCTAAAATAAGGGCACAGGAGTTCCCTTCGTGGCTCAGCGGTGATGAACCCAAGTATCCATGAGGATGTGGGTTCATCACCTGGCCTTGCTCAGCAGGTTAAGGATCCGGCATTGCCGTGAGCTGTGGTGTGGGGCGCAGAGGTGGTTCGGATCCCACACTACTGTGGCTGTGGTGTAGGCTGGTAGCTATAGCTCTGATTCAACCCTTAGCCCAGGAACTTTCATGCTTTGTGTCTACAGTCCTAAAAAAAAAAAGACAAGATAAATAACTAAAATAAGGACACAGTGTGAGGTCTAGGGGTTAGGACTTCAACATATCTTCTTTGAGGGGGACGTAATTCAATCCATAACAGTGCACAATTACCAATTGTGACAAGTGTGATGATGTAGTCTGACCACTAACAGAGAGGGTAACATGGAGCATCTATTTTAAGTTGGGTAAACAGGAAAAAACTATCAAGGACCCTCAAAATAAGAACCAAATAGGCAAAGGGGAGTAGATGGATGAGTCAAATAGCACATGCAAAGGTCCTGAGATGGAGAAAAGCTTCCTGCACAAAAGAAGTGAAGGACAACCAGGGTGTCTGGAATGTAGTGAATGAGAGAAAAGGGGTAAACCGTTTAATTTTATCTGAATTTTATTTATTTATTTTTAGGAATTTGCAAGCAATCGCCAGAAGTGATTGAAGTTAGATAGCATGCATTTAGAAGGGATTCAATTAGTAGAGTTTTATGACTTCCTTGATAGTAAGTAAAAAGGGGGACACTTTGGAGGCTGTTTGCTAACAGAAAGCAGAAGAATAGGGAGAAGGAAAAGGCTGAAGTATAAGTAAGAACATCAGTGCAATCATTGATAACTTGAAGAAATAGGCTGCAAACCAGCCTAACCAGTGTTGTTACGGAGGATGATTTGAGCTAATCCAGCTGCATTGGCCATTATAGTGTTTAAATACTTTGATAACAATTGGTAAAGCCGTTGCCATAGACTCCCAATCACCTTGCTGGTCCCGTTGGAGCCTTTTCTAGACTGCCTTCAAATTTCAAATTCAAGTATCATCTGAAAAGATAGCCTGGGCCTGGAAATTACCCTGGCTCAGCAGTAAAGAACCCAAGTAACCATGAGGATGTGGGTTCCATACCTGGCCTTGCTCAGCAGGTTAAAGATCCGGCATTGCCATGAGCTGTGGTGTAGGTCACAGATATAACTTGGATCCCATGTTGCTCTGTTGCTTGCTGTACTCCATTCTGATTTGTCTAAACCCATAATGTACCTGGCATATCACAGAAAGGTTCACATGTGATAAATATAGAGACATACATATTTATGTGCATATACATATATAGATGTATGACACGTGCATGTGAATACTGTACTGTGTTTATACACACATGTATTTGTGAAAATTAACAAGGACAAGAAGCTTAAAAGTTATTGGTTTTATATGCCTGTTGTAGCCATAATCTCTGAAATCTTAACCATCCACTGAAACTCAAGGCGTGGGCTGATGGGGAAGTTGTAGAGACCGGAGACAGAGCTCTATCTGGTAAATGAACTCTGCAGCAGAAAATCCAGCACACAGTCACTAAGTCGGCCTAGATTCTGGCTGGTCTCCACGTCCAAGTTGGTCTCATTCCATAGAAAAAGATTAGAAGTGGGAGGCTTCAGAGAGAGGCGATGCCCAAAGGCTGGAAAAATAACCGCTCGCCGGTTCCGGGAGAGCAGCCCGGAGATGAGGGGTAAGATCCACCCTGTGTGGAAGGGAACTGGCCCAGGCTGGATTCAGGACAAGTTCCGATATAAGTAGAGGAACGAGAGGCCAACAGGGACAAAGGAAGTAGGACGTATTTGACTTTAAAAATAGGGAATTGACCCTGACAGGTTTAAACAGAGAGGAAATATATCCTCACTTAACCAGGAGGGCCCGAAGAAGGGGAGGGCTTTAGAATGAGCTTCAGCAGGTCAGCCCACCTCTGCCCCCCCGCAGCCAGCTGGTCCAAGGGCATGATGCTTGCTCGTCTTTCCTCTGCTTGCTTTCCTCACAGTATGAAAATGACTTTTTGGTTTTATAGCCACATGCACAGTATCTAGAGGATGCCAGAAACTGCCTTCCAGTGGTTATCTTTTGTTTTTCAGTGTACAGTTTATTGAACGTAGGCAATAATATTGTACCATAAGTAGGTAATGTGATCAATCATACAGTGGCAACCACATTACAATATATAAATGTATCCAAGTAAAACAAAGGCTTACATTTACATGTTACAGGTCAAATTTATCGTGGCTCAGTGGTTAACGAATCTGACTAGGAACCATGAGGTTGGGGGTTCGATCCCTGGCCTTGCTCAGTGGGTTAAGGGTCCGGCATTGCTGTGAGCTGTGGTATAGGTTGCAGACGCGGCTCGGATCCCGCGTTGCTGTGGCTGTGGCTGTGGCGAAGGCCGGCAGCTACAGCTCCTGTTAGACCCCTAGCCTGGGAACCTCCATATGCTGTGGGTGCGGCCCTAGATAAGGCAAAAAGACAAAAAAAAAAGAAAACTAACGATAAATAAATGACAGTTTTTGCAAGACGAGAACAACAAACAGAGCAGCCTTAAGAGGCAGTTTCTGAGGGGTCAGCTGGTCACTAGCTGGGTGACAGTCTTGGAGCATGGGCAAGCCAGACTCACGCTTCAGCCAAATTACTGGTAACTTCTCTGTTACATCTGTCTACTTTTAAGGACAGAAAGCCTTTTTCTCAGCATACCCAGCAGACTTCTCCTTGTGTACCATTCTCTAGATTGGGACATATGCCCGTCTCGAACCAGTCCCTGTGTCTGTCTAGTTATACAGCAACTGGCCTAGGTCTGAGTTCCCGAACTCATCCCAATCAGAAGGTACAAGATTACTCTTAACTCTGTTGAGCCCACACCCAGATAGATAGATAGATAGATAGATAGATGGATGGATAGATAGATTTATTTATTTATTTATTTATTTATTGTGTCTTTTCTAAGGCCACACCGGTGACATATGGAAGTTCCCAGGTTAGGGGTCAAATGGGAACTGCAGCTGCCAACCTATGCCACAGCCACAGCAACACAAGTCTGAGCCTCCGCTGCGACCTACACCACAGCTCACAGCAACACCCGATCCTTAACCCACTGAGCAGGACTAGGGATCGAACCCACATCCTCATGGATTGCTACTCAGGTTTGTTACCGCTATTGCCAGAACCTGGCCTCTGCTCACCAGTGCCGAATAGAAACATGGAGACAGATTTTGGGGCGAAGGAGAAATAATAGCTTTGTTGTTTTGCCAGGCAAAGGAGGGTCACAGCAGGCTAATGCCTTAAAGACTGTGCCTGCTGCTAGCAGAAACTGAGAGGGAGTTTTATAGTTTTGGGAGTGAAAAATAGGGTCTCGGGTAAGGATCAAGCTTGCAGTGTTTCCAAAGCTGGTGTTTAGTGGTCTGGCGGTCTTCTTTCAGGAATGAAGGACGCTTCATTAACATCCTCCATTTGTTGGGGGTTTTAGTTCTGCAGAGGAATCAAAGATATCGTTATCTGTATTCCTTGAGGAGGGACCAGGAACCGCACTGTTTAGTGCCCCCAAACTGCCCTGTTGTTTCCTGATGGCTCCTCTCTGGTCTCCCCTCTGTTCCTTGTTTAGCAACTGTTTGAACTTTCCCTTTGGCGCTCAGGGAAGGTCATGGAGGCTGAAGCTTCTTCCCTAAAAACAAGAAGTGGGAGGCACGGAAAGGCTTGTGTGCCCATTTGCCCCACAGGCCCTGCTTCACCGTTGAGCCAGGACGGGAACTCCCACACCCAGATTTATTGCCAAAGTTTAGTTTTTAATTACTTGGGAGTAGACCATTTGATAAGGTCATCTGTCAATTTTTTTTGAAAGCAAAGAAGCAGAAAAGGATTTGACCACCTAGTATTAGCATGTGTCAGATGGGGACACAGATGACTCCTCCTTATCCTTTAATACTAATGAGTCACCCAGTTTTTGATGAACTTTATTATTATCTCCAGGAGTTTTTCTTCTCCCCATCTTCCCATGGCACATTAGAGCTAGGTTTATGTATTTATTTAAAATTTTTTCAGCATTATTAAGGTATAATTTATACTTAAAATCCTAAGATATTTACATTTACAAGAATTCCCTTCGTTGAATTAATTAACACATTCATCATCTCACATATTTACATTTTTTGGGGGGGGTAAGAACATAAAAGTTCTGATCTCTTAGCAAATTTTACTTTTCCTATACAAGGTTATCAACTGCAGTCACCACATTATATATTAGACTCTCCCATCTTATTCATCTTATAACTGAAAGTTTGTACCCTTTTATTCATCTTTTCCTATTTCCCCTACCCTTCAGGGTCCGCAACTGCTTTCTACTCTCTGTTTCTATGAGCTTAGCTTTTTTTTTTTTTTTTAAATCACTAGTCCACATACAAGTGATACCAGGCAGTATTTGTCTTTCTCTGTCTGGCTGTTTCACTTAGTATAATGCCTTCAAGATTCATCCATGTTTTTGCAAATGACAGCATTTCTTTTCCCTTTTTTTTTTTTTAAAGGCTGAATAACCTCCTATTATATATCCATTCATCTGCTGATGGCTACTGAAATGGTTTCCATATACTGGCTGTTGTGAGTAAGGCTGCAATGAACATAGGGATGCACGGGTATCTCTTCCAGACAATGATTTTGTTTCCTTTGGGTTCATACCCAGAAGTGGGATTGCTGGATCATATGGTGGTTATATTTTTAATTTTTTGAGAAATTTCCATACTGTTTTCCATGCTGACTGTACCAAATTAGGTCCCCAATAACAGTGTAAAGTTTTCCTTTTCTCCTTACCAGCGTTTGTTACCTCTTGTCATTTTGATTAGCTGTCCTAACAGGTGAGAAGTGATATCTCATTGTGGTTTCGATTTGCATTTCCCTGATGATTAGTGATGCTGAACCTCTTTTCATATACCTGTAGTCCATCTATATGTCTCTTTGGAAAAATTTCTATTCCAGGCTTTTTCCCATTTTTTAATTAAGTTGTTCATTTTTTGGCTATTGAGTTTCATGAGTTTCTCTTTATATTTTGGATATTAACACCTTATCAGATCTGTGGTTTGGAAGTATTTTCTCTTATTTTATAGGTTGTCTTTCATTTTCCATTTTCCTTTGCTGTGCGGATGTATTTTAGTTTGAGGTAATCCCATTTGTTTATTTTTGCTTTTGTTGTCTTTGCTTTTGATGTCAGATTCAAAAACAAACATTGCCAAGACCAATGGCAAGGAATTTACTATGTCTCATGTTTTCTTCTATGAGTTTTAAAGTCTCAGGTTTTATATTCAATTCTTTAATCTATTTGGAGTTTATTGTTGTGTATGGTATAAAACAAGGGTCTAGTATCATTCTTTGCATATGATTTTCCAGTCTTCTCAACAGTGTTTATTGAAGAGACTATCCTTTCCCCATTGTAAATTCTTGACTTCTTTGTCAAAAGTTAATTGATTGTATATGCATGAATTTAAAGGCTTATTTCTTGTCATGCCCCACTGTTCCTTGTCTGTGTCATACTGAGAATAAGACAATCATAGTAATAATAATTATTCTCAGGAGTTCCCATCATGGCTCAGCGGTAATGAAGTAGTGTCCATGAGGATGTGGGTTCAATCCCTGGCCTTGCTCAGTGGGTTAAAGGATCCAGTGTTGCCATGAGCTGTGGTGTAGATTACAGAGGAGGCTCAGCTCTATCATTGCTGTGGCTGTGGCATAGGCTGGCTCCTACAGCTCAGATTCAGTCCTTAGCCTAGGAACTTCCATATGCCATGGGTGTGGCCTTAAAAAGACAAAAAAATAATTCTCTAACACTCTGATTAATATTCTCAGCTTCAAACTGTGCTACTCTAAACTGCCTGGAGAAAATAAGGTGATTCTGTGCATAAGAAACTGAACTTACATTTGAATTGGAGGCTGAGAGATTAAGAATTTGTTGCTATAGCATAGATTACATATTATTGAGATCTTAGCTAAGGCATTGGCAGTAAAATTTGAAAGGAGTAGCTAAAATGTTAGGGGAAATAGCCCAGAATTTTGTTTTGGAAGCAAAGGAAGGAAAGAGTTTTGGAATAAATTAAAAAACAGTATAGGACTTCACATTGTGGCTCAGTGTGTTAGGACCTGGCATAGTGTCCATGAGTTCTTGGTTTCAATACCTAGCCTCACTCAGTGGGTTAAGGATCCAGTGTTGCCTTGGCTGTGGTGTAGGCCTCAGCTGCAGCTCTGATTTGACCCCTAACCCCTAACCTGGGAACTACCATATGTCACAGGTACTGCCGAAAAATAAATAAATAAATAAATAAATAAAGTAAATGATTTCAGAGCCAACATATAGGAAACGGACCTATGGAGTTTGGCAATTAGGAAATTAATGCTAACCATAATAAACTGTTTTGCTGATAACTCAATGGTCAGAATTTACCACAACTCAGTGGCTGGTCACATACCATACTTAGCTTTCAGGAAGACTGGAGAATTTAATATTTATTTGTATATACAGCTGCCACAGAATAAAATCAGAGTTCCACTAGTAAGAAAAAGGAAAGGCTAGATATGGGGCTGATAACTAGCAGTATCGGCAACAAGTCAGAACCTTGGTTGGACAGTATAGAAATTCCATGTCCCATCACCATGAGTCTGCTGCAGGGGATCACAGACCAAAAGACTTAAGTGCTATGAGATGTCTTTAAGCCTGATCCCAGACTTCATGCCTTGCCTAGAGACACTCTTGGAGAACGTGTAGTTTCTTTCCCCTTTATTTTTTTCTTCCAAACTATCACTACAGTCATTTAATTTTGCTTTTTGAAATTATTGTAAAATATGAATATTTCTTAGGGTAACAGCATAGTAATTCACCTTTTCCCTTGCCTTTTACCTCTTTTCCCCTTTATTATCATCCTTTCTTACACTCATTTTTTTTTAGTCTCATGCTCTTATGTATTTCTGTCATGTTGGAACAGAGTCCATCCGAAGGAATTCAGATTCTGATGTTTGAAGGAAGTGAGAATTGTGCTGTAATCAATGTTTTTGGAGAGAAAACTTTTTTGTTTAATTATTTTATCAAAGAGCCCTAAAGAGCTCAAGATAGCTTAATGGCCTAATTTGCATCCTTCAGTGAACTTTAAAGGACTCAAATGGAAAATGCAAGCCAAAGAACTGTAATTATCCACTTCTAAACTTTAAGATTGAAAATACGTAATAGCTGCATTTTCTTTTCTTCTTCTTCCTTTTTTTTTTTCCCTGAAGGTCTTATACTGATCCTTTCTCTATAAAAGATGAGTTTAGGTGAATGTTCCTTTAGAAATACGTGATGAAAATCATGGAGAATTCCATTTAGGAGGTCAATATTTTTCTCCTCTTTTAAGGCAGCACTGCAGATACTTAAAGATTTTGGGATAAGTGATTCCTTTTAAAGAAAAGAGTTCACAAAATTCTGCTATAACAAGGAAACATAATCCTTTTCATCTAAGAAGCATAAAGTTTGTGTAGTCATGATATATAACCCTAAAAGCTGGAAGGCACAATGGGGCTAATATAACTTAGTCCCTGAGTTTATGAAGAAATTGTGAGCTAGGGTCTCAGTCAGGACCCACCTCAGGGGAGGCTGTATATACTCTGAATTAGTATCCATACAGGGTACTCTATCACCCAGAGCCAGGATTCATAAGTTTAGGAATCAAGTGACAGAAATGGGAATGGCAGAACTCGCTGTTTTTGCTTTCTATTCCCATGATTTTGTGCTCCACTGGCTCCACCAGGGTGCTTGCTGAAGGCAGAGGGAATACAGAGTGGGTAATGCAAGAAGATAGTTATAAATACCAGCTACAACCCCAGCCATGTAACCAGTTGCCAAAATGAGGACTGTCATTGTCATGAATATTACTTACTTATTTTGTATCAGTGTTTGTGTGTATATGTGTGTGTTTAAAGCAAATATCTTTGTTTTCTTCCCTCCTTTATCCCCTTATCATGTTACATCAGATGTATTGAATTTATATCATCGTATTTAAATATTGTTAGCTTTACATTAATAATGTTTAAGTCACAAGATATCAAGAATAGTAAACATTCTCCAAGGACTTGGCATCTTCTCTTGGGAAGAGGATGAATGAACTTTTTGTTGTATATAGGATAGTTGTATTGTAATAGGCAAAAGAAGGACCTGGATGTTGTCTTTATTAGGAGATTAACTGTGGTTTAAGGAGATGCATGTGGGTGTCAAGATGATAAGGACTGGACTTGTGATGGTTAATTTTGAGTCAACTTGGTTGGACCACAGAAATACAAAAGATTATAAAGAATATGATCAGCTATACCACAAATTGGACAACCTAGAAGTAGAAAAATTCTTCAAATCATACAAATTTCTAAGACTGAAGAAATAGAAAATCTAAATAGAACACTGGTACAGAGATTGAAACAGTAATCAAAAAACTCCCCCAAACCAAAAGTTCAGAGCCATACGTCTTTACAGGTGAATTCTACCGAACATTCAAATGAGATTAATACCTATACTTCTCAAACTATTCTAAAAAATTGAAGAGAAGGGAATATTTCTAACTTGTTTTCTGAGGGCAACATCACCCTTATATCAAAATCAGACAAGGACAACACACACACACACACACACACACACACACACACACACAAAACAAAATTACAGACTAATGTCTCTAATGAATACAGATGTAAAAATCCTCAGCAAAATATTAGCAAACCCAACTCAACAATATATGGAAAGTATCACACACTATGATCAAGTGGAATATATTCCAGGGATGCAAGGATGGTTCAATATCTGCAAATCAATCAACGTGAGGCACTGCGTTAACACAATTAAGAATTAAAAAATATGATAGTATCAAAAGATGCTGAAAAGAATTTGACAAGATTCAATATCCATTTATGATATAAGCTCTCAATAAAGAGATTATAGAAGGAACATATCTCAACATAATAAAGGCCATATATGAAAATTCTGCTATATAACACTTGATAGTAAAAAATTGAAAGCTCTTCGTTTAAAATCAGGAGTAAGACAAGTATGCCCACTCTTTCCACTCCTATTCAACATAGTCAGAACAATTAGGTAAGAAAAATAAATAAAAGGCATCCATATTGAAAAGGAAGAAGTAAAATTATCTCTGTTTGCATATGATGTAACCTATGTGGACAAAACCCTAAAGACCCCAGCCAAAAAAAAACTATTAAAAATAAAAAACAAATACAGTAAAGTTGCAGGATACAAAATTGATATACAAAAATATGTACTATTTTTATATGCTAACAACGAGCTAATCAGAGGAATTAACAAAACAATCCTATTGACAGTTGCAACAAAAAGAATAATATATCTAGAAATAAAATTCACCAATGAGGTGAAAGATCTTTATCCTGAAAATTACAAGGCATTGTTGAAAGAAGTTGAAGAAGATGCAAATAAATGGAAGGATATTCTGTGCTCAAGGACTGGAAGAATTAATGTTGCCAAATCTATGTATTACCTAAAGCAGTCTACCGATTCAGTGCAATCCTTATCAAAATCCCAAGGACATTTTTCACAGAAATAGAACCAAAAATTCTAAAATGTATATGAATCACAGAAGACCCTTAATAATCAAAGCAACTTTGAGATAAAAGAATAAAACTGCCTATGTCATACCTCCTAACTTCAAACTGCATCACATAGTAATAAAAACAATTGCTGAGGGTCGACAGAAAAATAGATACATTCATCAGTGGAACTGAATCGACAGCTCAGAAATAAACTCGCCCTTATATGGACAATTAATTTTTGATAAAGGAGCAAAAAACATACAAAGGGAAAGGATAGTCCTTTCATCAAATGGTGTTGGGAAAACTGGACAGTGGCATGCAAAAAATGAAACTAGACCACCATCTCACACTATACACAAAAGTTAACTCAAAATGAGTTAAAAACTTTCGTATAAGACCTAAAACCATAAAATTCCTAGAAAACATTGGCAGTACACCTTGATATTGGTCTTAACAATGTCTTTCTAGAAATGTCTCCTCAGACATGGAAAACAAAAGCAAAAATAAACAGATGGGATTATATCAAACTTCTGCATAGCAAAGGAAACCACCAATAAAATGAGAAGACAACTTACTGAATGGGAGAAGATATTTGCAAATAATATATCTGATAAAAGGTTAGTATCCAAAATGTCTAAAGAACTCATACAACTCAACAGCAACAACAAAAAAACAGAAACCTAGTTAGAAAATGGGCAGAGGAGCTGAATAGATGTTTTTCCAAAGAAGACATACAGATGGTTAACAGGCACATGAAAAAAAAGATGTTCAGTGTTACTGATGTTCAATATCACTAATTATCAGAGAAATGGAAATCAAAAGTGAAATGAGATAGTCACCTCGCACCCATTGGCTATTATCAAAAAGATAAGAAATGACGAGTGTTGGTGAGGATGTGGAGAAAAGAGAACCCTCATGCACTATTGGTGGGAATGTAAATTGATCCAGCTACTATGGAAGACAGTATGGAGATGCCTCCCCAAATTAAGAATAGAATTGTCATATGATCCAGCTCTCCCACTTCCGAGTATTTATCCAAGGGATACAAAAACAGTAACCTGAAAAGATATCTGCATCCCCATGTTTATGGAGGCGGAATTTACAATAGCCAAGGTATGGAAACAGCCTCAGTTCTCAATATGGGATGGATGGATAAAGATAATGTAATATATCATGTGTGTGTATGTATATATGGCTGTAAAAAAGGTGAAATTTTGCCATCTGTCACAACATGGTTGGACTTTAAGTGTATTATTCTAAGTGAAGTAAGTAAGATGGAGAAAGGCAATTACCATATGGTTTCACTCATATGTGGACTATTAAAACTAGTAAACAAGCAAACAAAATAGATGAACAAACCAGACCAAATAAAAACAAATGGGTAGATACAGAGAACAGAGTAGTGGTTTCCAGAGAGTAACCACTGGTAAATGGGTAAAGGGATTCAGCTGTAGGGTGACAGATGGAAACTAAATTTTTGTCAGGTATACAGAAGTAGAAATATAATGCTGTACACATCGAACTTCGAAGAAGTTATAGATCAGTGCTACCTCAATTAAAAATTGATTAAAAGTAAAATAGACATGATTTATACATATTCCACAGTTTCTGATATGTGCTGTTTATTCAATAATAAACAAGTATTTTTGAGTATCTTTGTGTCAGCCATTTTCCTCAGTGGTGAAGTTAATGGCAAAAAAGACAGACATCATCTCTACTCACAAGCATTCATCAGCCTATATATTTATTTTTCTTTTCTTCTTTTTTTTTTTCTTTTACGGTCACACCGGTGGCATATGGAAGTTCCCGGGCCAGGAGTTGAATCCCTGCTGCAGCTGTGACCTAAGCAATGCCCAATCCTTTAACGCAGTGCTCTGGGCCAAGGACTGAATCCAGGCTTTCGCAGTGACCTGAGCTGCTGCAGCCGGATTCTTAACCCACTGCACCACAGCGGGAACTCCAGCCGATACATTTCTATAAAGTATGGACACTGGTATTTTAACACCAAAATACCACTCAAGAAAACAGGTATGAGATTGTTAAAAGCTGCAAAATTTAAGTAAAAATGCTACACTAGATATTGCACTGTTGGTCTGTGTTTACATAATATTAAAAAGATTTACTCTAATAGTTATTTTACAACCGTTACAAGGTACTACTACAATATTTAGTCCAGAGCGAATATGACTGTATAGCCCCAAGAATCAATAGTAAATTATGCAGTTTTCAGTGTCCTTCTTTTAGGATGCTGTAAATGGTCTTTTCCTTGAGGAGTATTAAATGTATAGCTATGTACAGCTGTGGAAATATTATTAACAATCAGAGAAAGAAACTTTGTCACAGACTTGGCAGAGTTAATTTATTCCTTTTAGTTTTCAGAAACCTTTCATAAAACTAGATAACACAGAGTCTAATGTATAATCTTATTATGAGGGAGTGGTTATACATTGAGAGAGCTGACACCAGGTGGTTAGAAGATCAGAAAAACACGAAGCCCAACTGAAAGGCTAATTGTGTTTTGTGTCACACGCGGCATCACAGCAAAGAAGAGGCACGTGGTGCAGGAAAAACAGTTTCTGAAGCCTGAGAGCCATTCATTTTTTTTGCATGTCCAAACAAATCTTAAGGAGAAGAATAAATTTGTTCCATTTTCCTTACCCTCATTCAGGAATTTAATAATTCATTCATCAAAAGATCTTTAAAAATACATGAAAGGAAGATCATTTATTTATATACTATTCCGACATATGTTTCTCTGGTTTCAGCCCAGGAAGCAGAGATACTTGACGATGATTGACTCAGTGGTTATCAGACTTTTCTCTCTTATCACCTCACTTTCCCTCATCCAACTGCTGCACTGAGCTTTCAGGAGCTGTTATCAGCTAGACACATGACTCCCAGTTCCTTGAATCCTGAATCTGAAAAAACAAACCAACAAACAAAACGGTGGCTAGAAGGGCGAAGAGGTGGAAAAAGCCATGTCACTGACTCCAGATACAAATGGGTGGCTGCCATCACCGGCATGTGGCCATGGCACTCCATTGCTGCCATTTCCAAGCCCATAATTCTTTGAAAAGCCTGTGGCCCCAGATAAATGCAATACAGAACTTGGATACCAATATGGCATTGCTGTTGATATGATATGTTTTAAATGCTTTATACTTAATGCATAAAATCTGGTTGCCAAAGTAAATTTGTTTGCCACAAGTATATCCTTATTTCCATTGTGAATCTTGACTCAAATGAAGGGCTACCAGATCATAGTGTTCTTCCAAGAAAATAAATCCTAGAATCTGGTAATTTTGTTTGATCATATGATAACCATGGATAACATTTTTTAACAGACGTATTGTCGAGCAGTTTATACAGGTGAAGTCTTGACTTGATATCATGAGACCAAAACAAGTATTACATTTTTTTTCAGATAAGAAGTGGAATAGCTTGTACAATCACACACAACAATCAGTGTGATTCACACCAAGTCTGTGCTGTCAGCTCCTCCCCCTGAACTGCCCTATCTGCGAAGTCCAGGTCTTTCTTTCTTTCTTTCTTTCTTTTTAGGGTGGCACCCTTGGCATGTGGAAGTTCCCAGGCTAGAGGTCAAATTGGAGCTGCATATGCCAACTTAACACCACAGCTCACAGCAACACGGGATCCTTTACCCACTGAGCAAGGACAGGGGTGGAACCTGCGTCCTCATGGATACTAGTTGGGTTCATTACTGCTGAGCCACCATGGGAATTCCCCAGGTCTTTGATTTTGATAAGCACAAGTCACTCTGCATTTCCCTGAAGTATTGGTTCTGCAGAGGTGGGAAGCCGTGGAGTTCTCCTACAAAGTCCTTCGGAAAAGGAAGGGTGTCTCATAGAGGGAGGAAGAGACTGCAGCCAGCCACAGCCAGAGTCTTTTGCCTTTAGAAACCCTGCTGAGTGCCATCAAGGAGGAAATAACAGTGTCACCCAATTTGGGGATCCAGCAGGCAAGACTGAAAACTAACAATAGACCTGCTTGTGTAGACTTTTATCTTGTCTCTGTGAAATGGAGCAAGACCCTGTGGTCATCCCCAACCCATGTCCTCTGCCTGCCTTTTGTCTGTAGAAAAACTTTAATCAAAGACTAAGTTTAATCCGAGAAGTGAAAAAATGCAGAAGCAAAAGAAAATAGTCAAACAAGACCAAATACCAACAGTTTAGTCATTAAGCAAAGTCAGGGACTTTTAGATCCTCCTCAAGGACTAGAGAGGAAATAGCCATATCCTGTGAGCTGTCCTGTAGAAGCTGAACCCCCCACCAGGTGGAAGAAATTAGCCACATGCTGACTGGACTGTAGCCATGACATAAGCTGCCATAATGCTGAGAACTGGCCTCAAGGAAATGGGAACAAATCAACCCTGGAACTGAAGACTAACTGTACTGAAACAGTTAAGATGATGCTGATCAGACCAATGCATAACCAATTTGAAGATGACTGTTAGATCTGGCTGTGCTGTTTCTGCTTGTAGCCCCTTCCCTCTGCACCCCTGAAACTCCCCTTTGAATGGTCTCTGCCATGGACTGTTAGTAGGGGGAGTTGGCCTTTAAACAAAGAGTCTCCCCCCTTCATTGCCGGCTCCTGAAATAAAACAAGTTTTTCTTTCCACCAAACTTAACTCTTTGTTGGCTTTATTTATTTATTTGTGTATTTACTTTTTTTGGCCACAGCCAAGGCATGTGGAAGTTCTTGTGCCAGGGATCAAACCCGTGCCACAGCAGTAACCAGAAGCATTGCTGTGCCAATGCCTGATCCTTAACCCATTGAGCCTTACTGGCTTTAGGGTAGGAAGCAGTCAGACCCCACTTTTGGTAACAGCTGCGTAAAATCACACGTAATATCTGTGTACAATTAGGAAATGTATTTATTGGCTGTTAAACTATTTTCTAACTAAAATTATGTGAGTCTGTGAAGTGTACCATTTCCATTATAGTTTCCTCTTACCTATACCTCAGCCCCCATCTTAGACCTTGTTATTTCTTAATTGTTTCTGTCTTAACAAAAACATGCAAGGTTAGGAGAGAAACTAAAATAGTGGAGGTGCAATTGTCTATCCACTTTAAACAAGATTTGAAAGAAACTGTGCTGTTCTTTCAAGTTAGTATTTGTCAGTCTCTTAGTGCACAAAATAACATTCCAAGCAAAACCTTCAATTCTGGCAATTAGGAAGATGTTTAAAGCAAGCCTGTTGGTACTGTAAAGCTTACTTGGGGGTAAGTGACAGGGAGTGCCAAGATCTACTCTGTAAATCCAGCATAAATGTATCAGTCTATTTACTGAATGTCATTCCAAGTTTCTCCTTGAGCTTTGCAGTGGTCATTTGGTAAATACTAGATCAGTTTCATACTAGTGTATGTTTAATTTAGTTATTATGAATGTTCTGTTTATGCTGCCATCAAGAGGTTATTCTAAGTTCTAGATGTGATCTCCTCACGAGATACTGTTATGCAAGATGCATGTCATAGACTATTTGCAATCATGACTGTGTTTCCTCAAATAACAAAGACACTTTAGCTCGAAGGAGTTTTAATACTATTGTATCCTCAAAGTCCTTTGATGAAAGGAAAAGAAAACACAGGTGTTTTCTTGGTGCTCTCCAAAATCAACAGCACCCAGCATGAGACTATTCCCAGATTGTCTCATGGCTCTATGTACTACCAGTTTAACTGGTTTTGATGGACTCGATGAGTCAGTTCAGTGAAACAACCTGTCAGTTTCATATCATGTAATGGTCCAGCCGATTTAACCGAATTGCCAGGGAGTCTGAAACAACCAAATGATCAACTCAAGCAAAGCAGTGAAAGTGATTTTACCTATAGGTATGGTCTAAGCCTTTGACGTGAAGTTCTATGTTTTAGCTACACAAAAAATATGTTTTCCTACACAGTTAAAATGTTTTCTTTATTAAAAAATATCACTATTGTTTTATTATGCTTTTATGTGTATATTCTAAAATTAAGTTTACAGAGAACCATCCTGCATTTTAAAAAGAAATCAATGTAAAATAAGTAATTTTTAGATTTATCTCTATAATCTGTTGAAAAAGTGCTTTCGCTTGGCAGTGAAAAATAAAATTAACACACAGCCCACTTTAACAAAATCACTACTCAAGAACAGTACAAAAATGCTAATTTTAAAAAGCAATTTTTAAAAAAGATAAAGTGAAATCTATTTACTGAAAGCAGTGCCCATTAAACAGTAACAACAGTTCAGGAGTTCCTGTCATGGCTCAGTAGTAATGAACCTGACTAGTAACAATGAGGATACAGATTCAATCCCTGGCCTTGCTCAGTGGGTTCAGGATCCTATGCTGCTGTGGCTGTGGTGTAGGATAGCAGCTGCACTCTGGTTTGACCCCTAGCCTGGGAACTTGCATATGCCACAGGTGTGGCCCTAAACAAACAAACAAACAAACAAACAAAACAAAAAAAATAGTTCAGGTCAAAGCCATCTTTTTTAATTTTTTTAATAAGGTATAGTTGATTTACAATGTTGTGCCAAATTCTGCTGTACAGCTAAGCGACCCAGCCATATATTATATGCACACATTCCTTTCTTTTATTATCTTCTGTCATGGTTTATTCCAAGAGACTGGGCATAGTTCCCTGTGCTATACAGTAGGACCTCATTGCTTACCCATTCTAAAGGTCATAGTTTACATCTACCAACCCCAAACTACCAGTCCATCCTACCCCTCCCCCCTTCCACTTGGCAACCGCAAGTCTGTTCTCTATGTCTGTGAGTGCTTCTGTTTTGTAGATAGGTTCATCTGTGCCATATTTTAGATTCCACATATAAGTGATATCATATGGTATTTGTCCTTCTCTTTGTGACTTTATTTACTTAGTGTGAGAATTCTCTAGTTGCATCCATGTTGCTGCAAATGGCATTATATCATTCTTTTTATGGCTGAGTAGCATTCCATTGTCTATATGAACCACGTCCTTTTTTCTTGTTTTTTTTTTTTTTTTTGTATGGATTACTTCACAGAGGAACAGTTGAGACTCTGTGACTGTATGTACAATATAGGTGCTTATTCACTACTCAGAACGCTAAGATTTACAGGTGGTCGTTTAGGATTAGAATGAATACCCTTAGGTATAGCCACCTCCAACTGAGATGGAGTTACTGGGAATAAAATTATCACCAAACCTGGTTAAAAAAAATGGACAAAATATATGGAACAAGAGTTATTAAGACACTAGCATTAGGTACTGTAGGACATGATCCCTGAAAGATGGGGATAAATGTTGTGTGCCCTGTGTTTTCCCTAAAGGTTTGTGTTGAGAGGGTTTCCAGGCAATATAATATAGAGGCAGAACTAGCGCCTGGCTAAAACCCTGAACTGAAGAGACAGAGAGTTTGAGGACAGAAAGCTGCCCAGAGTTTACCTCCCCAAAGTGCTGCAGAGAGAGAACCCAAAGGCCTGAGCTGGTCCCTTCATTTCTTTAGCAGAGTGGTGACTGGTGAGTGGGGGTGAAGCCAAGGAAGGAACAGCATGAGCGGATTCAGGGTGACAGTGAACGGCAGTGACACGGGGCTCCAAACAGCCTCTCTTCCCAACAGCCAGATGGGGAAGCATCGTGACTCACAGGGCATCAGGTAGAGCTCACTGAAGTGTCTCCATCGATCATAGGAATTAATTGGTCTTAAACACTTCTCCGGTCTTGCCTAACAAATCGCAAAAGCAAGATCAGACAGTAGCCAAGTAAATTAACTGTGACCTAGAACAGAGCTCAAGAATAGTTATGACAATAACTATTCACAATTATTCAGCATCAGAGTGAGTTTACAGTGTCTGAAATTAAAATGATCAAACAGACAAAACAGTAGAATGAGAGGGGAAAAAAATGCAATCATTTGAAAGCCAGAGCCGACGTAAATGTACACTAGCCAATAAAAACATTAAAATAGCTATCATAACCCTATTCTATATGTTCAAAAATTATGTATAGACATGGGAGATATGAAAAAGGACAAATTGCATTTCTATAAATGCAAACTAAAGTGTTTGACCCGAGTAATACACTACATGGGATTCATAAAATTCAACATTTTGGATGTAAAAGTTATTAAGCATGAAGACTTGGGAACAGATGCTATTGAGATGACATATAGAGAATTTTTTAAAGAGGAACAGAAAATTAGTGGGACATGGAACAATTTCTTTCTTTCTTTCTTTTTTTTTTTTTTTTTTTGTCTTTTTAGGGCCACACCTTGACGTATGTAAGTTCCCAGGCTAGGGATTGAACTGGAGTTATAGCTGCCGGCCTACGCCACAGCCACAGCAATGCCAGATCCAAGCCACATCTGCGACCTACACTACAGCTCACGGAAACGCCAGATCCTTAATCCACTGAGTGAGGACAGGGATTCAAACCTGCGTCCTCATGGTTACTAGTCAGATTCGTTTCCACTGAGCTATGGAACAATTCAAGTGGCTAACATACTTGTAACTAGAGTGCACAAAGACGGGGGCAAGAATGGGGAAAAATATTTGAAGAAGTGAAGACTGAAAACATTTCAAATTTGCTGAAATCTATGAATCCACAGATGAATAATCTCAAGGCGTCCTGAGTACAAGAAACAGGAAGACAACTACAGTTCACGTAATGATCCAATTACTGAAAATTAATGTTATTGGTAAAAAAATATTCTTCAAGCATATGATGAACTTGTATCCAGAATACATAAGAACCTCTGAAAACTCAATAGGAAGTGAATGACTCATTTTTTTAATAGGCAAAAGATCTGTATACACTAAAAAAAGATATACTACTGTGACAAATAAGCAAATGAAACAATACACAGCACAACTCGTCTTTAAAGAAATGTAAATTAGAACTGCAATGGTATACGTGTATGTAGAAATGATTCACTTTGTCATAAACCTGAAGCTAATACAACATTTTAAATCAATTATACCCCAATAAAATTACAAAAATCAAACTGCGATGAAATACTACCACACATCTGTTGGGATGGCTAAATTTTAAAAGACTGCTGACAATTTCTGGCCTGTGGAGTAACTGGAACCCTCTTATAATGTTGTAGAAAATATAAAAATAGTACAACGCTGTGGAAGAGTTGGAAGATTCTTAGAAATGTTCACATACCCCTACCATGTTGTCTAGACATTTTACTCCTAGGTGTTTCCTCAAGGGAATTAAAGGTCTGTGGCCACACAAGGCCATGTACAGGACATTTGAAAAAAAAAAAAAAAAGAAGGGAAAAAGCGAAGTTCCCGTCGTGGCTCAGTGATTAAGGAATCCGACTGGGAACCATGAGGTTGCAGGTTCGATCTTGGCCTCGCTCAGTGGGTTAACGGTCTGGCGTTGCCGTGAGCTGTGGTGTAGGTCACAGATGCGGCTCGGATCCTGCGTTGCCGTGGCTGTGGCAAAGGCTGGCAGCTACAGCTCCTGTTAGACCCCTAGCCTGGGAACCTCCATATCCCGTGGCTGCAGCCCTAGAAAAGGCAAAAAGACAAAAAAAGAAAGAGAACTTTGTGTTTAATTGCCAAAATCTGCAAACAAATCAAAGTGACTTGATAAACTTACATTTTATACATGTATGTAAAATAATTTTACTTATATATTAATTTTATATAATGGTATTTATATAATGAAATTAATATACCTATACCATTATGGCAATATAATTATTCCATGCAAAATTTTATATAATGGAGTTCTACCGAGCAATAAAAATGAATGAACTATCGATGTATTCTATAGCAAGAATCAATCCCCAAATAATTATACTGAGAGAATGAAGCAGGTAAAAATAGGGTACTCAATATAGTTCTATTTATAGCAAGTTCTAGGAAGCGCAAACCAATCCAGAGTGACAGATTAGTCTATAATCTATAGTGACAAATTAATTTGGGGACAGGCTATGTGGGTGGAGTGAGGAGAGGTGGGAGAGAAGACAAGGAAATCGTAGGGAATGATGGACATGTTCGTTACTCTGTGTTAGTGGTTTCGTGGGTGTATACATATGTCAAAACTCATCAAAGTACATATTTAAAAATGTGTTTGTTGTATGCTAATTTTATATCAACAAAGCAGTTAAAAAAATAAATCCACTTAGAAATGTGTAGCTTCTTCTGTCCCTCGCCACCCCAGCTGGCACTCTAACTTGGAGTGTGCTGTCTTGGAAGATAAACTGTGCAGTGTTACAGTGTCAAAATAAAAAAATCTGCATTTCTCTTTGATACTACTATTATGCTATGATACAAAGTATTGACTAAATATCTTTCCGTTTACATGTTTTAAAGATTTTAGAAAAGCTCTTCAATGGGATGTTTCTGTTGGGGCTGCTGTTTCACCGGTAACTAGTCATATTTGTGGTGTAATGTATCAGGCCCCTCCTGGTCTCAGCTCTGGAAGCCAATAGAAGAAAAGCTTCCTCTGTTGAGGACTCAGCAGTCAGATTTTATCATGCAAGTAGCTCTTCAGCACCAGAATCATTTCTTCCATAGTACTCACCAGAGAAATTACCCCTTGGGAAGTTTAAAACTTCTTGTGGAAACATTTTTCACATTAAAAAAGCAATTCATATTTCTAATAGAAAAATCTACATAATAGCAAAAAAAGTTGTTTTTTAAGTATACTCTAGAGTTACAACTGCTGTTAACATTTGGCATAATTTACCTGTAGTTTATGAAAAATCATATTTATATTATTGTGGTACTGTATAACATGTGTCTTGCTATTTTCACTTGATATTAAATGACTTTCTTTATCCTAAACAATTAAATGGCTGTCAAAGGGAGTTCCCACTGTGGCTCACCGGTAATGAACCTGACCAGTATCCATGAGGTTGGGGTTCGATCCCTGGCCTCGCTCAGTGGGTTAAGGATCCGGCATTGCCGTGAGCCGTGGTGTAGGTCACAGATGCTGCTGGAGTTGCTGTGGCAGAGTTGTAGGCTGGGAGCTGCAGCTCCGATTCAGCCCCTAGTCTGGGAACTTCCATATGCCGTGGGTGGGAAAAAGACACACACACACACACACACACACACCCACCCACCCACACCGAATATGGTGTTGGGAGAAGAATGAGTGGAGTGGAGTGTGCTGTTTATATCCTTCTGCAAGAATTCTTTCGTGCTTTGGGTGTGGGTGTCTCTCAGCAGTCTTCCATGGCAGCCAGTATAACTTGAACCACACATTCCTATGCTAATGAAGAACCATCTCTTGGTATAGTTGGAAAAGAGATGACTAAATGTCTATCTTGCTGATTTGAATGTTCATAAAGATGAAACCAAGATGACAATTTGAGTTCCTTAGCATTAGTATGTATGCTAAGAAAGTTCCCACATACGTAAAAAATCATGAGATGTTTTTTTAATTAATTTTTTCAATGTGTATAGAAAGTTTCTTCCATTAAGTTCAGGTTTTATTATAAAAACATTTTATGAGAAAGTGTGCTATTAAAAGTATTTAAGAAATCATTAGTGGTGTTGGGTAAGCAAGCATGAACCACATAGTAACAGATTTAAAAACAGAGCAAAAGAGTTGTCAGAGGCAAATTAAAATCCTGGCTGAACAAACACATTATTGGTAATAGTATTATATTGAGATCAATGAAAAGACACATAGAACTTACCCTGAGAGCTCTTTGGTTCGCTATTGTGGAAAGTTTAAAAATGCTTAAAAATGAATCATTCATTTGAAAAACTCAGAGAATTTGGATAACACTGTGGCCTTTGTGCAATAATGTCTGATTATTTGGAGAAGGGCATGATGGAGCTAAGAAAAATGCCAGAATTTATTCTGCACTGAAGTCAAGGCCTGGGATTCTCTGGAGGGAGAGACATAAGAACGCTTAGTCTTCAGTATTCACAATGCGGCAGGAAACTACAAAGGGGTCAGCACTACCACTAGTGTTTTAAAAGACTAGGGTAGAAAGTGATTCATGAATGCAGACACTGTTTCCGCCACTCCCTCCGCTACGAGCGCTAACAGACATTTTCAGTCAGTTGTGGGCTATTTCTCACTAGACCTAACGTGAGCTTGGAATCCTTCTTAATGTAATACAGTGTGTATTAACTACCCACAGATACACTCTAAAGATCTTTAACCTGGCTTCCAAATCCGAGATCTATTGATGTTTCCGTTTTCCCATCACCTGCTGATTTGGTAGAACTGTTGTGAGGGATAGGTAAAATAGTTCCTGTTAAAGGACATCATTAATAAAATGCTGGAAATTGTTAATGCAGAGGTGACGGCTAGGATGATTATTTGTTTATGGTTATAAAAATGTGGCTACTGCACTAACGAGCTGAATTTCGTTACCTACAGCCTAGAAGTCCCTACTCTAGGCAGACTTTATTTTTTGTTAAGGTCACATTAGAGTCAATTACATGTGTGTTTTTCCATTAGGCTGTGTGCTTCCTGAGGCAGGACTTGGATTTCTAGGTCTTGGCGTTAGTGTCAGGAACACAGACCATACCCAATAGTTACTGCAAATTAGAATAAAATTAGAATAATTTTATTTCTACTGAAATTAGAATAAAATTCTGATAATTCACTATTTTTAAACTTGTAGTTCACTTTTATCACAATCTTAGATGAGGCCAGCAGTTCAGAATTTCACTTTCCATCTACATTAGGCATGCTCTGGTCACTGTAAATTCAGATTTTATATAGCTTAGTCTGGATGTTTTTGTCCAATTCTGTTGTGATATTTATAAACCAACACATATGATTTTCCTCTAAATTATGTAATGATGAGCCTGCATTTTGCTGGAGATGGTTCCCAAGAGAATAGTATTAATCTCACCGCAAATATGTTTATTTTTTGAGATTCAGGGATCTAAAATATTGATAGAATCTTTGATTATATCCCTGTCCAGTCTTGTTACCAACCACCAATGGGTTTTGAGATTCCAGAGGAAGGTCTTTTCATCTATACCCTCTTGAGTAACAGATACTTTATTTCCAAAGAATTTCAGATCCCGCTTGCTCTGCTCCGAGGGTGTTATGCTTTGGTTTATAGAAATGTTGAGACAGTAATGCATTGGCAGATCTGCACTGGAAGGAGAGATGAATATTTCGAGCTCATATTCATACTGCCTTGGGAGGAATTTGTAATCTGGATCCCACAGCTGCTGTGGAGTGAACCTGTGGGGTTGTTTTCCTCTGGCTAAGCCAGTAGGGGTTTTCCAGTGCCTGTGTCTACACTGAGATGCTCTCTGCATTCTTATTACTTGCTGTAACCTTAACAACTGTGTTTGGGAATGCAGGATTTTTTTTAAAATCCCCTTGTAAATAATGTATGTCGTATTGATGTGAAATCATGCTCATTCACAGGCTGTGCATTTGAGAGAAGACAAAGAGGATTGGGATAAGGCTAATTCTGAAAGTATTTTTCAAGGGGGGGGAGCTAAAAGGAGATGCTAGTTTTTTTTGGCTATCCTAAGAGAAGGCTTTTGGGATGATGCCATAAAAATATGGGGTGTGTGTGTGTGTGTGTGTGCACGCGCACAAAGTGGCACAGGCAACACGTCCCTGAGTGCTAGCCTGAGATCCATCCATTTTACCTGCCTCTCCCTTGTAGCATTGTACTTCTTTGACACTTGATTCTAAATCGCAAGTCTGTGAGGTCCTGCCATAGCATAAGGCTGTCAGCTCGGGGAGCACACAGGTGCCGCATTTTACGGGAGAAAATTGTCAACAAGTAGACGAACAGGGAGGGGCAGGCAGTTGATGCCAAGATTTCTATACCTTTCTGCACCTCAGAGTGGAACAGTGTTTTGCAGATGGTAGGTTCCAGCAGACACTTAACAGTCTGATGTTACAGTCTGTATTCTCTGAGGAATTCTTTGATTCTGTTTGATAATTATTCTTGTGGAGAAAAAGAACATGAAGCCATATTAGCAATATATGGTTTACATGCTATAAATACACCAGCCTCTGAAAACACTTGCTGCTTTTGTTTTCAGAGCACTTGCTTTGGGAAGAAAAATAATTATTTTCAAGGTTTGCCTCTGGTACTGATGTTCGCATTTTTAGAGTTTCTCACTCTGAAATCTCAATAAGAAGAGGCATTGAAGACCTTTGGGCCACACTGTTCTTATCCTTGGCTTGCTTGATCCTTAAAGTTGATTTCTAATTTTTAACATCCATACTCCATCATTTTCTGTGTGAATAGTGGCACAAGAATGAACTCATGGTTAAAAATCCTTTGCTATTTGGAAAGGTTGGGTTTCTATAGATTTTAAACATGCATAATACAGACTTGATATACATAATAAGTTTTTTTTTTTTTTTATCATTCAAGAGCAAGATGTTTCCTTCGCTGAGCTTTGAATAGGTTTTATGAAGAGGATTTTTCAAGTGGCGCCTGGGAGAGCAAGGCAGTCATTACTGACTTTACACGAGTTACGGTGGATGTATGTTGCCCTATCACCAACTTTGCTGGTGATTTAAATTGAGCACGAAACTGGCTCTGATAATGTTAACCAACAAATTGGATGCAATTCCAGTAGCATGTATTCTGACATCTTATCTGGGGGATCTCAGCTGTTCCCTTGCAGAAATAAGTTTGGTGCAGGGCTGCAGTGCAACCTTAATTACAAGGCAGATGGACTGGCTACAAATGGATGTTCACTGCTGCATGTTCTGTTCCAGAGAAGGATGCAATCAGTTCAGGCTGTTTTTGACTGATGTTTCAGATTGAGGTCTCGTAAACAGGTCTGAAAATAGCCACTTTTTAAAGACTGTAAATTCCTGTAATTAGGGTATGCCTTAAAAATTAACCCTAAAAATGAGTAAGGGCGGGGGGGGGGGTGGAGTAGCTCTCAGGTTTCAGTTGCCAGTTGGATGATCGTGGCGCTCTGTTTAGAAGAGGGGGAAGCAGGTCATTAGAGAGGATGTGTCTCAATGCTGTGTGTCAGAAATGAAAGGAAAATGGAGTTTCCTTGGTGCTGGAGAACTGTATAATTAGCTGGGATAACAAGCATTGATATTTATTGTAGTGGAACACAAGGAAGAGGCTGAAAAACAAAACTCCTGGTGTCTCTGCTCCACATCTGCCGGATTAATTTGGGGGTAATTTTATCATTTTAATCTGCATGGTGCTCTTCCCCATTTGCTAGTACCCTGGTGTAGACCAGATGTCAGACGTTTAATGAGGCCTCTGAGGCTCGGGATGAGTTTGATTGCAGGTGTTTAATGCTTGTCAGGCCTCTAGATAAACCCACAAGCTGGTGTTTCCTGGTTAGCATGGATGCACAATACTTAAAACCCTTTAGTAATTGTTAATGGCCACTCTAGCCACTAGGAGGAGCTGGAGGCCTCTCCATTCCCTCTGCTCAACATCACCCAAGCCTGGTGCAGACACAAAAGGCTTCAGGCACTGGGCCACTAAGGAGTTGATATTATGAGAGATGGGAATTAAAACGCTCAGTCGATACAGGTACGGGTGGAAGTACAGTTAAGTGTCAAAGAGTGTGCAGTGCCTAGAGTCTAGAATTTAAGTCCCACCTGGCAAAACACTGAATTTCTCCAAGTCTCCATTTCCTCAACTTTTGTGTAAAGATAATATCAATATCTGTCTCTTAGATTTATTGTGAACAAAAAATAAAATAATCCAGATGAAGCTTTTAACTTGGTGTCTGGTTTAAGCTTAACGATGCTCCATAATTTTTAGTTGTTTTTGATATTATTATCTGACCTCTTAGGTGTTCACTTGATCTTGGGAATCCTTTCCTGTGGCGCTTGGCTTCCAGCTTAGGTACAGGCTGACTCAGGTCACCTACGTCGCAGTCATGAGTTCCCTACAAGTAGTTACCTGGATGTTTGAAGCACTAGGTCAGAAGTTATACAGACTTGGGTTAGAGTCCTGGTTCTGACACTTAATAGATGTGTGACCTTGGGAAGTTTATTTAACTTTGCTGAGCCTCAGTTCAATGATCTTTATTTTTTTCCAGCTTTGTTGAGATACAATTGATATACATTGACATTTGATACATAAATACATTGTGTGGGAGTTCCCATTGTGGCTCAGAGGTAACAAAACTGACTAGTATCCATGAGGATGCAGGTTCGATTCCTGGCCTCTCTCAGTGGGTTAAAGATCCCGCATTGTTCTTTTCAGATTTTTTTTCCCCACAGGAAGTTTTTTTAATTGGACAACTAAGTCTTCTCGTCATTTCCACCAAACTCACCTTGTACCTACTTATGACTTTGATTCTGAATATAAGTTGTTCAGAGTATATGGTCTCCAGCCTTAGTCATAGATGCCTCATTCTTTTAGCTAAATATTCCTGGATTTAAAAGCCAGCTAGTGGTGACATTTTGAAAAAGAATCTCTTTTAGCATTAGTTTCTTCATCCTTAAAATAGGAATAAAAATACCTAATTTTTGACATTACGTTTTTAAATGGGCTAATTCACATAAAGCACAGTGCCTGGCACACAACTGGCTGCCGGTAAATGAACCAGAATGCTGCAGGTGGGGGGGCGCCGGGGCAGAAAGAGGGTCAGAGTCAGTAGCTGGGCTCCGTGATGTAGAACTTAGCTTATCAGAGGGTAGGTTCCGAACTTGCACATTTTATAAAACCCTTTCTCTCCCTTCCTTTAGCATAAACTCTTTCCCCATCCACGTCCATTCTTTTTTTCCCCTCTAATTTGAAATGTTTGTAATTTATTTATTATTTATTTATAGATTAAAGTATAGTTGATTTATGATGTTGTGCTAATTTCAGCTGTATGGCAAAGTGACTCAGTTATACACCTATATTCATTCTTCTTTTATATTCTTTTCCATCGAGGTCTGTCCCAGGAGATTGGGAAGAGTTCCCTGTGCTGTACAGTAGGACCTCATTGCTTATCCACTGTAAATGTTATAGTTTGCATCTACTAACCCCAAACTACCAGTCCATCCCACTCCCTCTCCATCTCCCTTGGCAACCACAAGGCTGTTCTCTATGTCTGTGAGTCCGTTTCCGTTTTGTAGATAGGTTCATTTGTGCCACATTTTAGATTCCATATCTAAGTGCTATGATATGGTATTTGTCTTTCTCAGTCCGACTTACTTCACGTAGTATGAGAATTCTCTAGTTGCATCCATGTCGCTGCAGATTGCATTATTTCATTCTTTTTATGGCTGAATAGTATTTGATTGTGTATGTGTAACACATCTTCTTAATCCATTCATCTGTCGATGGACATTTAGGTTGTTTCCATGTCTTGGCTATTGTGAATAGTGCTGCTATGGACATGGGGGTGCATGCATCTTTTTGAATTATAGTTTTGTCCTGATACAGGCCCACAAGTGGAATAGCTGAGTCACATGGTACTCCTGTTTTTTGTTTTCTGAGGAGTTTCTGTTTTCCATAGTGGCTGTACCAGCTTACATTCCTAGCAAGAGTGTAGGAGGCTTGTTCTTCACACCCTCTCCAGCACTTGTTATTTGTCATTCCTTGTTATTCCATGCCCCTTCTTATTTCTCCCTTGCCAGGCCACGAGGATCCAACTCCAAATCAACCAAGCATTACGTATGTAAATGTAAGCTGGTGCTTGTATTGATCGCTGATGTTTTGGCATTTTTACTGCTGACAGGGAAGAGTCAACGATGGCTAAATGCCTTGCTCAGATTTTGGAGAAAGTCAAGCTTGAGGATACTGTCAGGCTAGGAAGGTAATCTATGGACCTGTGTAATCTATGGTTGGTGTCCAGGGCCAGGCAGACAGGTGTACACGGGACTCTAAAACAACTATAGTGCATTGAATATGCAGTGTCGTTTAATTTAGGTTTCTGCACACATTTGTACTTGACTTCTTTCACAGTTTGACTTCTGCCAAATTGTACCTTGGAGTAAAAATTAAAACCAAACCTTCTTGGCCACCATGGATGGATTATTGTTGAAAAAAATTTCAACAGGTGACAATTACTCTGAGAACAGCCAGTTGACAGCTGCCTAAAGTCAGCAGTTAGAGCTGAAATTGAAAAATGTGTGTCATAGTGCTTCTTAGTGAGAATTTGAAAAACTCCCCCTAAACTTTAAACGCTTTAATATACCTGCTGTGGCATTTTCTGATTTTGAAAATTACGAGAGAAACTAAAAAAATGAGAAAGAACTACTAAGAAGGTAAAAATATTTCTGCTGACGTAAAGGATGGGAAAAACCCCAGAACTTTCAGTGGTATTTTAACAGGACTTTGTAACATGTCCGTATATGTTACTTTATTGGTACATGCAAACTAGAAGTGAGGGAAAACTGTGGAAGAAAAGATGATCCCAAATTACGTTAGAATATTACATTGAGTGCATGTGATTGAATCATCTTAAATATAAAGAGGTAGAAAAAAGCGCTTTTCTCTTTGTTCAATAAGTAATCATTGGGCAGATATTTTAAAAATATTGGTTTAGATGTACATGAAGTTATTAGCTAGTGGATGTCTAGGGGTCACCTGGCTGGAGTTCAAGATATTCTGGTATGGAGTTAGATAGGCTACCTTTGCTTTTAATTTTAAGTTTGATACAAAATAAATTATTCAGAGTATCTAGTGACATAGTTGCAGATAGTCAATCCTGGATAAAGCAAAAAGGCAAACTAAGTGAAAACATTAGCAACATTGTGCTTTACAAAGTTTGTTTTGCTTACGTCATAGTCCATAAATGTTGATTCATTCTCTTTAACATATCATCTAAATTTGGTGAAAATCTTTGTGACTGTTTTTGAGGGAGGTGATCACAGATAGAAATTTATTATATTTATTTGGCTTAAAGAATCAAACACATGTGTTCTGAGGACCTACACTGCATGCTTGTATGGATTCACAGAGTGACTGGAGTAGAGAACTCAATTCAGTCAGGTGGGAAAGAATTGCCATTCTGAGGAGGTGACATTTGAGTGGAGAAGTGAAGGATAAAAAAGACCAAACGTGCAGATCCAGAGGAGAGGAAGTGGCTGGTACGACGTCTTAAAGGCAGGAGTGAGCTCCATCTCCGGGTGCATTGGAAAAGACATTTGCTTCAAGAATTCTTAACCGTGGGGTTCCCATCATGGCGCAGTGGAGACGAATCCGACTAGGAACTGTGAGGTTGCGGGTTTGATCCCTAGCCTCACTCAGTGGGTTAAGGATCCAGCGTTGCCGTGGCCTGTGGTGTAGCTTGCAGACGTGGCTCAGATCCTGCGTTACTGTGGCTGTAGTGTAGGCTGGCAGCTGTGGCTCTGATTGGACCCCTAGCCTGGGAACCTCTATATGCCATGGGTATGGCCCTAAAAAGCAAAAGCAAAAAAAAAAAAATTCTTAACCACACACTTGGCCTCAGTGTGTGTTACTCTCTCGTATGAGTCTCCAACTACTAAAGCAAAGAATTGTTTTCGACTGGTCATGGTTCGCATTGCCCCAGGCACCTAGCAGAGGTAAACATAAGTTTTCTCTTCACAGAAAGACCTCAAAGTATTGTCAAAGCCAAGTTCCCATAAACATACATGAGATCACACACAGCAGAAATTATAGTGTGCAGAATCAAAGGCCCAAAGATAGTAAATGCTAGAATGGTCACAACAGAATTTTAAATGAGCATGTCTAATATGTTGAGAAAAATAAAACAACATTGAATATGTTTAGAAAAATGAAAGAGTATGTAAGTTTCTTCTTTACCAAAAAGCATGTAATGAATACATTTTTTTTTGTGCCAGGCAGTGTTGTGAATACAGATCTTAAACTTCCTGGCAACTTATAAAGTCTACATTCAACTTCATTACTTATCCCAGTCTTCAGATCTGGCTCTGTTTAGATTCTGCTCCTTCTCCTAGACACTCTCCTGGGTTCCAGTCAAGGTCAATTTGCCTTATTTTTGGACCTGTGTTGTAGAATGTGTTGCATGCTGCATCTCAAGGGCACACCTGTTTTCTACTTTGCTTGTGACCTGAAAGGAAAGAATGCTCTGCCCTTGAGCCTGACACAAGTGGTAAGATTTTAGAAATAGTGATCATTTCAATGGTACAGTTCATAAAAATGAATCTAGAACCGGTAAATGAGAATTATAAAGGATTTGAATCATTTGGATGGTTGGAATGAAGAGTGAAGGGCTTGACCACACACACAGATAAAAGAAAAAGGGAGGACATAAATAAAGAAAAACATTGGAATGTTGACATTTGAATTTAAATTTCATGGTTACTATAACTTATTTATACTCAATCTGTCTTAGAAATAACAGAAAACGTAGGCATGAACTAATGGCATTGATTACAATAAAATGAAACTGTTTTTAACATGGATGAGAGATACTGATCCAATGTAAGAACCTTAAACCTTAATTAAGAAATATTATGTGTGCCTCTTTTCTAAAGACATTTTAAAAATTATGGGATTCTTATATTCTTAAAACTGTAAAACTTTCTTTGCTGGCTAAGTGAAACTTTAACAAAAGAGAGAATCACATAAGTGACCTATTCAGTGTGGCTTCGGTATTCTAGTTTTTTGATACTGTCTCACTTAGGAAACCCTTCCTTGGATACTCCAACCATGAACTGGGTTAAACTAAAGAGTGTGTATGTGTGTATTTGTGTATTTGTATACACATATAGTCACACACACAGTTTTTTTTTAAGAAAGGGTTAACTTAAAGCACATGCACCCCCCTTTTCTTGACAGGACCAGCTAATTATGCAGGAACAATAACAGTGGAAATCCACCATTTCAGTTTTTAAAAAAGAAGCGACAGCGAGCATGCAACTCTACTATAATAATAGTAATAATGAAAATGTGTAATAACATTTTCAGCAGCGCTTTATCTTTTACTGAGCATTATTTCCTTTGAGTCTCGTAACTGTGTGTTTAGCAGATACTCTTTTTCCTGCTCTCATTAGGGTTGTGTGGTAGGAAGAGACCTGATGTCCTCGAGCTAGATTAAGTAAAGGGAGATTTGGCACGAAGAAAACGGAGTTCTCACAAAACCAAAAGGCAGGAGGTTTGACCAGGTCTTTCGGTGTGTTGAAACGCAGCAAGAAAGCCCTTGGTGACCTAAGCGCCTCTCCACCGCTCTCTCGGTCACCTGCGTCTTCCAGCTTTTAGTCTCTCCCTCTCCCTCTTTCTCTCTTTCCCCAGCTGCCTCTCCTTTCTTTGCGGAGACATCATTATGTCTGCCGCCAGTTTACATCCTCAGTTCTGAATCTCATGTTTTCTCTACTCCTGGGGGTAAATGGGATAAAAGTCGGGAGCAGAGAAACCAAAATGCCTTGGATAGGTAAGGGGGAACGAGCGCTGGGGCTACAGACCACACAGTTCTCTGAGGGCAGCTCACGGAGGGGGCAGTTTAGAGGAGACGGAACAGACCAGACCCCCAACCTCAAGCGTGTCAAAATACGTTCCCTTTACAGATGAGGCAACACAGCTCTCTTTTCTTCACTGTCCAGGGTCCGACTGAGATCTCAAAGCCCTTAGCATGGTATTTCAAAGTGAACCCAATACTCATCATCAAATCCATGTGGCGAGACCCATCAGTGTGCTGAGGACAACTTAGATACTTTCTGAAACATTAAATTCTTTCAGAAGGTTTTTATTTTCATTTTTTTGGTGTGCATCTGCTTTCTTGTTCTCTAAGCACACAAACTGGATCAAGCAGGTCCTTCCAGCACTTAAGAAAATTCCACGTCAGGCTAAAAGTTGAAAAAAAAAAAAAAAAAAAACGGAACTGACCTTTAAGTCCTCTGCAGTTTCTTGAGCACAAATTTGATCTTTAAAAGAGCTTCCGTGAATTAGGAGGCATTATTGTTTTTTTTTAAGTGGTGAATGATAATCTGGGGCTTTTTGCCCTCTTCTGTAATGCCCAGGACCTGTATTCAATGAGAAAATATGGTGTGGCTTGTTATCTATTCTAGGCATTCAAATACAGGTTCGTTTATTGTTTTATTTGAAAGTCGTAGGGCAGTTTTTGTTGCTCAAATAACAAAAACCAGATTCTTTCAAATAAACTGCAGTTTGACATCTTGAATGACAAAAACACAAGTCTTAGCTTTGTCGGATGATCCTAAGCCTTCCGGCTGGTGTCTGTCTAACTGGCCCATTCGTTTTCAACAGTGGGACTCCTGGCGCTAAGAGGAGGGGTGTGACAGTGCCGGCCCTTTCCTTGCCTTCCTGATCTGTTCGCTAAGCAAACAATTCTAGGCCACACGGAAGCGTGGGAGGGGACCGGGTCTCATTTTCAGTAGTATCCCAGCAGTGCCTTCTACCTGGCAGGTGATTAATTATCCTTTATTAAATAAATACTTTTTCCCACCTTAAGATTTCACCTGAAATCAGACATTCCGCTGGAAATTCCCCTCACTGGAAAGTGTTGAGATTAGACGTCACCATACTAAGTGAAGTTACTCAGACAGTGAAAGGCAAACATCATAGGATATCACTAATATGTGGAATCTTGAAAAAAATTTTAAAAAGGTACAAATGGATTTATGTGTGGAACAGAAACAGACTCACAGATTTTGAAAAACTTAGGGGACATGTTGGGGTGGGTGGGAGGGATGGACTGGGAGTTTGGGACTGGAATATGTACCCTGAGGAATGTGGAATGGCTGGCCTACCGGGACCTGCTGCGTAGCACAGAGAACTCTACCCAGTATTCTGTGGTAGTCTGTGTGGGAAAAGAATCTGAGAAAGAATGGATGTGTGTGCATGTTGTGTGCATGTGTAACTGGATCACTTTGTTGTACAGCAGAGATGATCGCAACCTTGTAAATCAACCGTCCTTCAATAAAACTTAGAAAGTAGTTCAGACTGAAAACAACTCATCCAGAGTGAGCACTGTTCCGAGTGACCCAGAACTCGTTTGGTATTCGCCATGACTGTTTCTCTGGGATATTCTAGAAACGGACATCGTATTTCATGTTCATGCAAAGCTGAGCCATTATAAGCCATCACTGCTTATTTTTGGTTAGAATATAGGATGCAGAGTATAGAAAAAATAATTAGCTCCACTCTGTATGTTCTAATTTCCTCTTCTCCCTATTTCCATTCCTTCATAAAATATTTAATAATATCAAATATCTTATAGGCCATGGGAAACAGGCAAATAAAGCAGGTTCCCTAGCTTCTTTGACCTGAAGGCAAAGAAGAAAGAGTAGGATCCCAAAATGATAAAAGAGAAATGACAGGGATGCACTCTTATTAGATCTAAGTGCAGTTTTCTAAATCCAACATTTTTTCATGAGGTTTCAGAGCATATGGGTTTAATTATTTTTTTTTTCCCTAGCAGATGTTCAAACACAATTTTCACATGCCAAAGACTGGTGGGAAATGTCCAACCAAAAGGATACTGGAATGATAATTCTGACAGGTTTTCGATGATGAATATAACAAATACAATTTGCATACTTAGATGCTTATTTTTATTGCAAAAGCCTTTGGAGAAAATATTTAAACCAGTATTTAAGGTCTCTAATATCATAAATGCCTATTAGTTGGCTGGTTTCTATTGCTGCCTGTCATCTCAACTCAGCCTGTTCTGCATTTTCTAAACCCATTTCATGCGTTTAAATATTGAATTATGTTTAAATGAAAAGATAGAAAGGGAAGACAGAAGCTTTCAGACTGGGTTTCCCAAGTACTTTTTTTCCCCCACCCTCTAATATTTTCCTTACCTTTGGAGGTCTAGTAACTCAGTGACCTAACATAATTATAGTTTCATTGGTCATAAAGATGAACTCATACAAGCCAAATTCACATAACCTGAATGGCTATTTCACTGATTGATTCTGAGGGATTATCATTTCCAGCAACCAAATTAACCCTTTTCTACCCACCTCAGTTCCTTCCCCGTAACAGTCTCGGGTTATTAAATTGGCAGTGGGAATGTTTCTTGGCAGGCACAGCATCAAAGAAAAGAGAAGGAGAACATTTTGAGGGTGTTTGTACTGATTCATGGTGAGGCTCTGTGAACGTTCCCCACTTCACAGCAGAGTCCTCCTCTCCGATGAGTAAGAAATGTGTTTGTCAGATTGCATGTCTGTTTGCTTCAGAAAGTGATAGAGCAGTACTGCCAGACTCATTTTTGCTGACCCTTGACAACATCTACCCTTGTTTAAACACGTCTTTTCTTCAGAGAGACTTTTATCACCCAGACTTGGAAGTCACACAGTGTCACTGTGTCGAGGGCATCACAAAGGTCTGCCAGTGTTCACGGGGGGGGGGACGCAAGTCTTGCCACTTAATGTGAGGAGCGTGAAGATGACATTGGAAGAAGATCACGTGGGACGAGATAGTGATGATGGCCATCTTTGCAAAACACAACTGCCACAGTCCATTCTCTGGCCACAACAGTTCACATGCAGAGTATGTCTACTCCTGCCTCAAGATTTCCAGTTTCATCCCATTACAGCATCTACTCAAAGTTCAGTATTTCATCATTTGAATAGGTTTTGTCTCCTCATGAGCATTTTTCCTCAAACACGGCAAGTTTAGTAGAGTTCCTCTCAATCTAAAGACTTGTAAACTAAAAGAAATCAGTTATCTGTCCCTGTCCCCAGAACATACAGCTCTGGTATAGGAATGTGATAATGACTCAAAGATGGAGGCTTGAAAAACACATCTTCACTGGCTCATAGCGGTTCTGAAATTCAGTAGGACACGTCGTACCCATTCTTTGACTTAGGCTCAATCTTACTCTGTGGGAGTTCTCAGTATCTCTTGGTTCTGTCCTTTGAGTTCTTCCTTTTCCCTAAGAAAAGGCCTTTGGTTCCAGTTGAGAAGTCTTCTCCAGTTGAGAAGTCTCAGTCTGCTTGCTACCTGTGAAATGTAGGTGGAAAGGGTTCTTTTCATTTTGCACTGTCTCTGTGCCCTTTTAATCTATGTGTCAATGTTTATGCTGGTACAGTTCTCTTAAAAATGTGACTTTTCTATGAATTTTATTGACAAAATCCACAAGTACAAGTATCTTTAAGACTGGCCCTCTTCTATCTAGGGCTTCCTGAAGAGAAGCTAAAGACAAAACATGCATATTTTTTGTAAGCCCAATTTTTTGGTGGAATCTTCAAGGCACTCTTTCAGATATTTAAAGTGCCATTTATTTGTCTGGAATTTTTTATAAGGCACTATATTAGAACTTTATAAAGTCAACAAAAGAGCTTATAATTCCATTCGCATTTGAACTTTGGTGTGATACTTAATTTGAGAATCATTTGCCATCTGGAGAGACTAAAAATAAGAAACAATTTTATTTTTGAGCCCAGCAAGTTCTGACTCTTTGATATTTAACAGTTTTTTTCTTGAGCTCAAATTGTTCCATTCATATTTTATTGTCAAAGCCTAGGAAAAGAAGCCAGGTGACAATTTCAGTATTTTCCTGGAAACCTCCTTAGCTACATCATTATTTGCAAGTGGTACATTTTCTATTCTTCACATTACAGTGGGCAATAGTGTTGCCACACTTTCTGCCTCTACGTAACAAGAAACCCTTTCCTATAACTTCCAATAACATTTTTTTTATTATCCTTTAAACTCTTACTGATAGCCTTTGGGCTCAGAGACCCTGTATATGCTTGTAACACTCTCCTCAAGTCACTTTAAGATTTCTCTAACAGCCTTCTCAAGCTCCTTCCAGCTGCTATATACACTTCTGTATCCCTAAACCAATACCTCATACTTCAGGGTTTTGTTATGATAGCACTCATTTTCAGGAATCAAATTAGGTATCAGGTATCTATCATTAAATAACAAATCACCACCAGTTCCCTCCGTGGCTCAGAGGTAACAAACCCAACTAGGATCCATGAAGATGCGGGTTCAATTCCTGGCCTTGCTCCATGGGTTGGGGATCTGGTGGTGCTGTAGCTGTGGTGTAGCCCAGCGGCTACAACTCCAATTCAACCCCTAGCCTGGGAACCTCCATATGCCATGGGTGTGGCCCTAAAAAGCAAGCAAACAAACAAAAAATCACAATCATAGTGCTTTAAAAAAAAAGACAGTAATTTATTGTTTTCAGAATCCAGCTATTTGTCTGGGGCTCTGCGGGGATAGCTTATGTTTGCACCACACAGTGTCAAGCAAGACAGCTTGTTTGTGGCCTGAATGGTCCAGTTTCAGGGTGGCTCACTCACTGGAATCTGTTGACTAGAGCTCAATTAGCACCTTCAGCCAGGAGAACTTGATTCCTCTTCACGTGGGTCTCTCCATGGGTTTCTTGGCCTTCCTCACATCATGGTATCTGAGTTCCAGGACTGCCCATTCCAAGAAAACAAGGTGGAAGTGCGTGGCATTTTTATGACCTAGCCTCAGAAGTTATACAGCATCACTTCAGCTGGAGTCCGTTGGTTGAGGAGTGTCAAGGTCATATTACTTAAAGAGCATATGGGAAGGAAAATATTGTTACAGCTAGTCTTGGAGAAAAAACAGCCTGCTACAGCTTGTTCTGTTGAAAACGTGTTCCTGTTTATGGGCCAACGGTCAGCTATTTTTTGCCTGTTTTAAAATCTTCATATTTGACTTTATATTGATTTCTATATGTTCTTTGTACACTGAGAATATTAACCTGGTGTCTATCATATCCATTGCCAGTATTTTTACCCGGAATATTCCCTTTTATGTTCCAGTGGCTTTTTCAGTGGGCCACATTGCTGTGGCACTCCCCAGCATCCGTGCCAGAAGTATGCCAAGGCAAAGGTGCACAGGCATACCCATACTCTGGGCTCTCATTTTCTACATATATGAAAATAATAAAAGAGCACCAAGAATCGATTAAATCAAAATAACAATAGTATACTTGCCTCAAGGGTGTGGGGCACAATCTTCTTCTGTGAGTATTTAAGGGGAAGAACCTCCGAGAGTATGTAATTATAATATATTTCTTGTATGTATACATTGGACAATGCCTGGCATGTAGTAAATGCTTATTTAATGTGTATTTAATGACTACTTTCCTTTCATCAATGAGAAGCTTAGTTTGGGCTCTACCAAAAGCAGTCCCTGTAAGGACGTGGACATAAATATTTCATCTGGAAGGGGATTCCAACAACAAAAGAGAAGGTGGTGCTATGCCTAGTTTCCCAGTGTGGACAAGTGGGAGTCAATCCATCTGGGACTCTTGAAAAAGCTAAAAGGAGCACACTCCAGAATAATCCCACCAATAGGCAAGGATGCCGCAGTATCAGGCCATCAAGTCCGGCCCCTCGAGGTTGAGTGTTAATCCGAGGAACATTTACCTGCTAACACTTCCAGCTTTTCCTGAACGTAGGTGCTGAGATAAGAAGCCACTGACATGTAGGATAACTGCATATGAAGGCACAGGTACCCTCTGTGGTTGGTGCAGGTGTATAGGTGGGGCTCTGGCGTGATTTACTACCGTGATAGATTGGATAAAGGGAAAAAGAAAAGAAAAAAGACTATAAAGATGGAATAATAGAAATGGAGCAGGAAAGAAGGGAAATCCTTTTGTGGGGGAGAAATGGAATTTTCCCGCACCTCCTAAGAGTGATGTAAAACCAGGTAACATTTACTGTAACACTGAGGGTCAAATAATATAATTGAGAACTTTAATTCACTTTCCTATTTATTTATCTGAGATGAATGCGTTGAAAGTGGTACATTTCTGAGTCAAAAGTAAGATTTTGGCTGAAACTCCTCTGCTTAAAAGCTGCCTCTTCAAATGTAATGGAAAAGATATTAGAAAAGATGAAGCTGGTTTAATACAGAGAGATATGAGACTCCCCCCCCAAAAAAAGGGAACATGCAAAATCTAAGAGAAATTTTCTCCCTCTCTCTCCCTCCCCCTCCCTCCCTGCCTGCCTTAGACGGTACAGCTTTGACCAGATATAGACGTAGCCTTCTATATCTTTGCCTTTAACTTTTAGGTCATCCTGGAACCTCCAAAGGTAATGACATACTTGCGATTAATTGTTGCTGATCGTTTAGTATCTATCTGGCCCTTCGAAATGATCCTCTCTTTGTCAGCGGCAAGCTGCTACAGTCTGATTACTATTCACTACCGATCTTCCAGTGAATGATAATAGAATTAACTTAACAAACACACAGAGTAAAATGAAATGTCAGCTTTTATTACATACTTTTCTCCCATCTGCCAGAGTGATTTAAATGCCAGTTTTAAAAAGTAAAGAGACAACCAGCTGGACTTTCGGTGGGGTTTGCATATGGCTGCTTGGTGTTCTGCACGCCGGCCCAGAGCACTGCTGAGCCCGGCCTGGTGATGGCTTTGGACGGCACATGCCAGTAATCCCTTGTCCATCTGTGTCCTTTCTCTGCCTGGGATAAGCCGTTAACGGTTGAACAACCCTGTGTCGTCTTTCCTTTTCTGAAAGTTTCTCCAATTTTGAATCTTGGCCGTTGCATTGGCAAAAGTTCTGCTTTCCTCTTTCAAGAGAGATGCTGCATCTTCTCTGGCTTTGCAGACTGCTGTCCTTGCTGTTGGTGAGCCAACAGTATGCATGGCTCTGTTTGAGGTTGTGGTGGTAACTCTCTGATGAAATATGGTAGCTTGTGAGATAGAGTCTAGCAAATATGAGTTTAATTGGTAATCTCCTTGGATAAATCAAACAGCCCTAATCTGGGATATTAGTAACCCATCCGGAATAAATTAAATGCTTCAGTCAGATTCTACTATAAAAGTGTGGACATCTTCTCCACACCACGTAGCAATACTTATTGTCTTTTCCCCTATTTATTTATTTTCTGTAGTCCCATTAGAATGCAAGTTCTAAAAAGGTGAGGACTCTGTATTTCTTCTGTGGGGACATACTTCCAGCCTAGGTGGTACATAATAGTTGTTCAATAAATACATTTTGAATAGTTGAGTGAATGTCATCTTGCTGTCTACTGAATCCATCTATCTGAGAGTATTGAGTTAAGAATGTAGGTAGATTTGATTAGCATTTCTCTGATAATCACTGATGTTGAGCATTTTTTCATGTGCTTGTTGGCCATCTGTATATCTTCTTTGGAGAAATGTCTATTCAGGTCTTTTGCCCATTTTTCACTTGGGTTGTTGGCTTTTTTGCTGTTGAGTTGCATAAGTTGTTTGTATGTTTTAGAGATTAAGCCCTTGTAAGTTACATCATTCGAAATTATTTTCTCCCATCCTGTAAGTTGTATTTTTGTTTTCTTTTTGATTTCCTTTGCCGTGCAAAATCTTGTCTGTTTGATTAGGTCCCATTGGTTTATTTTTGATTTTATTTCTGTTGCTTTGGGAGACTGACCTGACCATGAGATACCACCTCACACCAGTCAGAATAGCCATCATTTATAAGTCCACAAATAACAAATGCTGGAGGGGGTGTGGAGAAAAGGGAACCCTCATGTACTGTTGGTGGGAATGTAAGTTGGTACAACCAGTATGGAAAACAATATGGAGCTACCTTAGAAAACTATACATGGAACTACCATATGACCCAGCAATCCCAGTCTTGGGCATATATCCGGACAAAACTTTCCTTGAAAAAGACACCTGCACTCACATGTTCATTGCAGCACTATTCACAATAGCCAAGACATGGAAACAACCTAAATGTCCATCAACAGATGAAGAAAATGTGGTATATATACACAATGGAATACTACTTAGCCATAAAAAAGAACAAAATAATGCCATTTGCGGCAACATGGACAGAACTAGAGACTCTCACTATGTGATGCAAGTCAGAAAGAGAAAGACAAGTACCATATGATATTACTTATATCTGGAATCTAATATACAAATGAACCTTTCCACAGAAAAGAAACTCATGGACTTAGAGAATAGTCTTGTGGGTGCCAAGAGGGAGGGGGAGGGAGTGGGATGGATTGGGAACTTGGGGTTAATAGATGTAGACTATTGCCTTTGGAATGGATAAACAATGAGATCCTGCTGTGTAGCACTGGGAACAATATCTAGTCACTTATGATGAAGCATGATAATGTGAGAAAAAAGAATGTATACATGTATGTGTGACTGGGTCGCCTTGCTGTACAGTAGAAAATTGACAGAACTCTGTAAACCAGCTATAATGGAAAAAATAAAAATCATTGTTAAAAAAAATAAAAACAACAACAAAAAAGAATGTTGGCAGAGGCAAACTATTAACTATCTAAACTATCCATTTAGAATGGATAAGCAATGAGGGCCTACTGTACAGCACAGGGAACATATCCAGTCTCTTTGGATAGAACATGACAGAAGATAGTGTGAGAAAAAGAATGTATTTGTGTATGGCTGGGTCACTATGCTATACAGCAGAAATTGCACAACACTGTAAATCAACTGTACTTTAATTGAATGAGTTTCAGTTGTAGCTCAGCAGAAATGAACCTGACTAATATCCATGAGGATGACAGTTTGATTCCTATCCCTGCTCAGGATCTGGCATTGCAGTGAGCTGTGGTGTAGGTCGCAGAGATGGCTCAGAGCCCACATTGCTGTGGCTGTGGTGTAGCCCTCAGCTGCAGCTCCAATCTGACCCCTAGCTGGGAAATTCCATATGCCACACCTGTAGCCCTAAAACAAAATTTAAAAATTAAAATGAAATAAAATTAAGAACTGAGCCTGCCTTCTCAAGAAGATGTTATCTGGAAGGCTATCTGCAAATTTACCTGAGAACAGTTTTTCCTTTTTCACTGTAGCACACAGTGGGCTAAAAGTAAATAAATCAGATGCACTGAAGTACTTCATCTCAGGTAGTGGCTAAGTAAATCTGAGTTTGAAGCTGGGAGATACACATTGTTCAAGGCCCAGAATAATGGGGAAAGGGATCCAGTGATGGCAGAAAAGCAGAAAGAGAAAATATGCTGATTAGAAAGGCCCAGGGTCAGTAGCCACAAACACTGGTAAAAGGATGGTGGAGGGATATTTGGGATGCAAAAGAAGTTTACTAGTTCATCAAAGGAAGCGATGAGATGAGAGTTAAACTGCTTGGTTGCAGCAGTTTCCTTGGGGAGTGGCTGATATCTATATTCTTGTCACCATTAAAAAACAGTAATACAGGCCTTCCCAGGCTGCCTTGCAAGGTACCGTCCCTCTTCTTAAAAACTACCGCTTCTCCCAGACACAGCTTTCTGTTGGAATCATGGTCCGATCATCTATGAAATGCTCCAATCCCTTCTATAATGTTCCCACAGTGTCCCAGCACCAGCAGTGCTTATTTTTTAAAAGAGCCAAATTCATCTTTGCATGGTTCTGATTGTTAAAAAATTTAAAGACTATTTGTTTCTGCATGTTTTGTCTTTGGAGATAATTCTGTTCCTTAGGGACTTGTCATTTTTTCACATGACTGGTTTCTGAAAATACTTTAAGGCAGTCATTATCCTCCAGACTAGTCAGGGTAATTAACTCTAGTGGCCACTTCAGATAAATCCTGGAATCTCAGTGGATTAACACAGTGTAGGCTTATTTCTTTCTCATGTGGGTCAGAACGAACATGTGGCCTTCTGGATCACTTTGCCAGAGAAAAATAGATTCGGAAGCAGCAAAGCAAGTGACCAGAATTAGTGACGTAACCACAACCTAACTGCAGGGCATACTGGGAAATTTAGAAGGGCACAGATGTATTTGGTCAACTCTGTGTTCTCTGCTGCAAGCTACTCCCATAGATAGATAGATATAGATACATACATACATACATATATACATACATAGATTTATTGATTGATTGATTGTCTTTTTAGGGCCGCACCTGCAGCATGTGGAAGTTCCCAGGCTGAGGGTCGAATCAGAGCTGCAGCTGCCGGCCTACACCAGGCCACAGCCACATACCAGATCCAGGCCACATCTGTGGCCTACACCATAGCTCATGGCAATGCCGGATCCTTAACCCACTGAGCAAGGCCAGGGATCGAACCCCCGTCCTCATGGATACTAGCCATATTCGTTACTGCTGCACCACAACAGGAAGTCCCTCCCATAGTTGTTTTGATTTTTCAGCTCGCTAAGTTTCCCAGAGCCTTTGATTCTTTTCCTTTTTTTTTTTCTTTCAGTTATTTCTTCTAGGACAGAATTCCAAGTACCCTCATCACCCACAGTCACTAAGGTCAGCGATACATTTCACCAGCCATGCTACCCTTCCTGCATGATAGTGTTTTTTCTGTCCACACTTGCACCCAGACACCTTTCCCGCACAAAGCTCAGAGACTTAGAGGCAGGTGAACAGAAAATTAAAGAAAATGTGAGGAGTGTACTGCTTATGTAAATACAGAGACTATAGCACACACAGGATTACCAGCCCAAACCTCTCCTGAATGAAAAGATAGCTAATCTGAGTTTCAAGTGATTTATCACAGTCAACCAGATAGGAGGAGAAGGGAGGGTGGAAGCGTCAGGGCAGAGGAGGGGATGCAGGAAAGCAAAAGGCATAAGTGCAACGGTGGGCACGATGCATTCAAAGGACGTCATTTCCCCTGGAGTAGGGGGATGCAAAGGGCGCTGGGCAGCCATGAGCTGAGATGTAGGCAGTGCCCAGACCATTCAGAGGCCTGGGGAGTACACTCATGGTTTTGACTTTATTGTAAGAACCACAGGATTCCTTGAAGTTTTTAAGCAGGGGAATGAAAGAATAAGAAGTATTTTAGAAAGATATTTTTGACTTCAATGTAGAGAGATCAGATTCAGACTGGAATTGCATGAAGTTAAAAGCAAAAAATTAGATGACTGTCTGAGTTCCCGCTGTGGTAAAATGGGTTAAGAATCTGACGGCAGCTGCTCAGGTCACTGTGGAGGTATGGTTTTAATACCTGGCCAGCACAGTGGGTTAAAGGAACTGGCATTGTTGGAGCTGTGGCATAGGTCTCAGCTGTGGCTCAGATTCAATCCCTGGCCTGGAAACTTCCATATGCTGTGGGTATGGCCATTAAAAAAAAAAAAGAAGAAAAAGAAAAAAACAGATAACTATCATAATAATCCCTGTGGGAATTGATAGCACTCTGTTAAAGGGTTAATATCAGAGCTACTACAGGACTGGAAGATAGGTTTCATGGTATCTTCCACCTGCCCCATCTAGAACTCATCTCCACTGGGGCTTCTACCTCAGACAAAGGAATCACAACCACCTAGGTGTGTTCAACCCACCAACGTTGCAAATAACTAAACTTCCATTTCGGGTTTAAATAGGACACATGGATAAGTGTGTATTTATCTTTTTGTCAACTAAAATTTGAGCTTTCTTTTTTTTTTGAGCTTATTTTTTACTTGATTTTATTTCTATCTGGTGTTTTAGGTAGACAGTAAGTGTTAATTAAAAACAGGTTAATTAAAAAACATGTAAGACAAATTTTGAAATCATTATTATTACAAGCACGTCTGCTATCTCTCAGATGATCTGTCTAGTAATTCCTTAATCTTACAGCACTGCTCTGGAATCTATTTACAGTTGAATGTCTTTGCTTACCAGCAAGAAGGAAAATAACACTAAAATGGATTAAGTGGCTGAAGGGGCCCCCCAAGAGTGACTTGGCTTTAGGAAAGATTTTCATGTTATTGTCTCTTTGATCTACTAATCTGGCAAGAAATAAATACTCAAAATAATAAATTAGGTTCATCCTTTGAAGCTACACTAAAAGTGTACACATTTGAAAGTAAATGAAGCTCATTTGTTATAGGAAACACTGCAAATAGCTCAGTGTCTTTTGAACACAAGGAGGGAAAGAAACCAAAGGTTTATTCTGATCCTCAGGGCTCAAGGCGGAAGGTGCCAACCTCTAAAGAGATCTCGTTGACTTCACCTTTACTACAAACATGGAGCTTTCTTGTAGTTGGTGTGTCAGTGTTGATATATTCATGGGAGAATATTTGTTAAAATTGCAAATCATAAAGGTGGCATGCAAGCCAAGCAACCTCTTTACGCACATACCTGCAGATGAGATACTTTCACCATCTGCCGGAAGTGGAGCCATGTTGTGCTTGCTGAGTTGGAGCTGATCACTCCGGCCCAGAAACGAGCGTCTCAGTGAGAGCCGAGCACCACCGCAGAGCTGAAATTCTTGTTAATTTAAGATTATTCAGCCCCACCGAGGAGGATAATCCATTTACAGATTTACACTCCAAGCACTTAATTTTCTAGACAGGCTCTAATAAGAAGGACTGAGTGCTGTACAAGAACAAGTAAATTAAATATTAATTGTATTCCTTTCTTTTTGTGCTCCTACACCATGTAATAAATGCCGGAACAATATGGTTGCTAATAGTCCTAACGGGCTTCGATTTCTAGTTTCAGTTTGAAAATTTAAGCTTCATGAGCAAGGGTCTAGAAGTTTTGGTCTTTGTTATTTACAGTCTTACCCTGTACAAAGCAAGTGTTCAGTAAATGTTCACTGAGTGAATATATCAGTGAATGGTTTACGCTGATTCCGTTTTACTTTTTATCTCCAAGAGACCCCTAACACTCAGTAGCTAATTTCATGATGTTTTTATTCTAGTTAGGACTAGATTTATAAGGCAAACATTATGTTTCATAGTCAACAGAATACCAGAAGTTAGTTCAATTTTGAAATATTTATAAAGTCAGTTACAAAAACCTACGCATTTTTGTTCAATTTTTTTTAATGGCTGCACCCAGGGCATAAGAAAGTTCCCAGGCCAGGGATCAAATTCAAGCTTCAGCCACAGCCTACAGCGCAGCTGCGGTAATGCTGGATCCTTTAACCCCCTGCACCAGGCTGGGGATCAAACCCACATTTCGGCAGCAACCTGAGCCACTGAAGTTGGATTCTTAACCCACCGTGCCACAGTGGGAACTCCTCGACAAGTTTTTGATAAGACTAATAATTCAAAGTGTATCTTTGAAGTTGCAGGGAAACGTGTTCAAGGAAAATGTTACTATGTTTTTGTTATTGATTCATACTTTCTTGACAAAATAGTAATCCTTAACACCATAATTCAAAACATGTATTCAAAACATTTCCATAGATTTTGAAAGATTGTAAAGAGACCTTAGGTAATAGGATCTCCTTTGATCATCACAGGGCTTGGACTTAAATTGCAAGATTTACTTTTAGGGACTTGAATAGACAGAAATGTGGCATCTGTAGTTACAGGTAAGGGTTGAAGAAAAGTTCTAATTCTTCACAGACAACTCAGCATATTAAATTCTGTCTGCCTAAATCATCATCACACTGGCAGGTCTGCCTGGGTGATTTGATAGCTAATCAGCACTAACTTTGTACCTTTCTTTGATAAGTATTAGCAAAGGAAACACAAATCTCCTAGCTATCAAAATAAATAATAGCCTTTTTTGAAAAGTTATAGTTACCTGAAAATGGCAATTTAGGAGATTATTCGAGAACACAGAGAAGTATATAGCATATAATGTTAAATGAAATATATGTTCTATAAAAATATAGATGCAAAATGATAAGGATTGGAATCTAACATGCAAAAATTAAAATGTCTAGTTAGGGCTCATGATTATGGGTAACTATTTTTCCTTTTATAAAATTGTATTCAAAACTGTTATAGCATTATCATTTTTAATATTTAAAAGATGAGACCATACATTCCAGTGTCATTAGGGGATGGAAAGATTATCCTGGAAATGTGAACAGACAGCCTGGGATTACCTGACAAGATTGGGTATAATGTCTTTGGAATTGCTGCAGTATTCTCTGTTCTTAGTATAGGCATTCAGTTTGTACTGCCTTTATCTTCTTTTTAAAAAGCAAAGCACAGACTTGGACAGTAATAAGCTACATGTACCTGAATGCTCTGTCTTCCCCCCATGTGCCATCTCTCTGGCCGCCATATACCCTGGATCTCCTTTTTTTCATTCTCTCGCTGTCTTGTTTTATATTGTTTTGTAACACATAGTATGTACTCCTAATAGTGTGTGGTATGTATACGTGTGTATGAAATTGTGATTTTTAAGAAGCGTTTGTAATCATTTAGGATTTAAATATATCACACCACACACTTTCCGTGTTATTGAATGTTGTGGTAGTTTGTTTTGGAGACTCTAGCAGTTTATTGTCTGACTACGCCACAGTTCATTCATTCAATTTTCTGTGTTAGGGATATTTCCAGATTTTTACCTGTCTAAACTATGGTAAGGTGTATATCCTTGATGTCTCTTGATGGACACGCGAATTTCTTATGTGTATAATTCTAGGAATTAAATTGCTAAGTCATAAGTATATGGATGCTAAACTATCCAAAATGTTTTCCAAAGCAGTTGGAAATCTTTTGTGGATATAAATCCTCTTCAACCTTCCCTCTTCTTAGATTTAAAGTTTTTTGCTTGTGAAATGTCATTACATTGTGGTCCTTATTTACATTTCCTTAATCACAATGATGTGGGCATCTCTTCAGATGATAGTTGGTTACCTCCATGAAATGTCTAGTCTTATCTTTTACTCATTTTTCTAGTGGGTTGTTTCTGCTGTTATTGGTTAGCAGAAGTCCTTCGAATAGTGTTGAAACTTGCTTTGTTGAGTATAGGTAAGGTGAATAACATCTCTCATACTATAACTTGTCCTTTCACCTTTAAAAGTGTATTTTGATAAACAAAAGACACTAATTTCAATATATTCAAATTATCTTTCTTGGAAAAAAGTGAATATTCTTTGTTCGTATTATGACAACTCTTTAATCCAAGAAAGTCTAATTTTTTTGTTTTTCTTTTCACACCCACACCCACGGCATATGGAGGTTCTCAGGCTAGGGGTCCCTTGGAGCTACAGCTGCCAGCCTACACCGCAGCCACAACAACGCCAGATCTGAGCCGTGTCTGCGACCTACACCACAGCTCACGGCAACGCCGGATCCTTAACCCACTGAGCTGAATGTCTAATTTTTCATAATTCTAAATAAAAATAAACTATGGGTTGTAGCTATTCAGACACACTACAATACTGAAAAGCAAGAGAGAAAATCACACTCATATCTACTAATCCAAGTAAACACTAAATGGTGTTTTGAGATTATTTAAAAATTCTTCCATATGTCATATTTGTCATTTTAAAACCTTACATTTTAAAATGCTGATACTCATGATATACTTTTTAATTTGTTACACAGACATAAATTACAATGTTTTGTGATTATAAACTTTAAACTCATATCAGGTGGCATGTAGTGTCAACCTGTTGCTCATCTGCAACCAAGAAAAATTTAATATTGGACACGTGACTTATTTCAAATTATTATTGATTGAAATTATATTTTTCTAAAAGAATGTGAAATAGCTGTAATGGGAAGTGTATAAAAGCTTTACATGCAAAGTGACCTTGTCACTTTTTCCTGCTTCCTTAACCAGATGCAGAGCTTTACCTTTAGGCAATAACGTAGTCCCGCCATCATTCAGAACGAGAGATGGCCCTGAGCCTTCATTCCCAAGAAAATTTACAGATTACTTTTATACTCCAAATGATAAATTGTTCCCTCCATCCCAAACCACTACGAGAACATCACATTAAAATTTCTGTCAGTTATCAGATGAGGTATATTATGATGTAATGGTTACACGAGGCACCAAGAGAAGAGACAACTGATATTGATGTATAATTACTTAGCCTGGAGAAACTAGGTCCTGCAAAGAGGAGTGCTTTTGTGAGAAACACACACACACACAGCCAGTTAGAAGGAGATGTTGATATTATTAAATACACAAGGGTGCTAAATCTGCTCATGTATACTAAGCATCAACATAACAGTTTGAGTATAAAAGATTTAGAAAGAAAAAGAATCATGGTTCTAGAATAAGCAGTCAATAATATGACAACTATAAAAGGCTTACTTAGGAATTCAGAGATCAAGAAGGAGCTGTAGTCTTTGCAGCTCCGTTAGGAATTAGACCCAAACTGCTTCTTTTTTTATGACAGTATGCAACTGTGCACTTTAGATCTTCCCAACAGAAAGCCTAATGAGCCCTGTGGAGGCCACACTACCTGCCAAGAAAATAATCCATCCTCCAAAAGCCCCGGCAACAATATTCTTCAACACTCGGAAAAAGTGCTGAGATGCTGTCATTCAGAAGACTTTCTACAATCCTCCCTGGCAGTCCTGGAGAATCTAATGAGTGAGAATCCAAAGTACACCAAAGTATCATCATCTCCAAATATAGGGGGAAAAAAAAAAAAGGCAAGTTCCGTAAGTCAGAAAATTAATGACTGACTGTCAAAAATGACCTTTTTGGGATATCCGGCGATGCCTGTCATGGCTTCTCTAGTTACCCAGCAGGAAGGCCTAGAAGCTGAGGAGCAGCCACAGCGCAGCAATTCACTACCCTGCTAACGTGAAGCCTGTTCCTAATATTTTTATTTCCATTTCATTTTGGGGATAGATACTTAAGACTAAATAATCCTTAGGCCAGTGAGTGAGCAAATCTGTTAACAACAGTGCTATAAAGGGAAAGAACCTTCTTTTTTTTTATAGCTTTTTCTTCCTTCTCTTTATACCTCTCATTGGCTCTTTTTTTTTTTTTCTTCTCATAAAACATCAACCTAATTTTTATTTTTGTATTAAAAGTAAATCGAATGTTCTCTGGAGAGCTTATAAATCAATATTTCTGGAACCTCCTCTTCTGTGTGGGGTCTGCAAAGGCATAGGATGGGCCTAGAGCCACTTCTGTTTCTCCTCCAGCCCACACTCCGTTTCCCCCCTATGAATTAAAGTCTGTTCCTTGCTTTAAAAAGAGAAGGAAATCAGTTATTTCTGTTCCTGAGGTAGGTATTTTCCAGGAGACTGCTAGGGGAAAAACGGGCATGTAACCACGAATAAGGTGCCGTATCTGCCCTCCAAGAGCTTGCGTTATAGTCGTTATGCAGACAAGTACAACTGCGGTCACAATGCAGGATACAAAATTCTGTAAAAAGTAAGCAGCAGAGACCTAAATAGTACCTGAAATTTGTACCAGATTTAGTCTTGGAGAATTGGAGAATCTTTCTGGAGAAAATAATGATTAAACTGAGATCTGAAAAAGGAGCAGGAGTTGCTCACTGAATGTGCCACTCACATTCTCCAAGAAAGGATGTAGTAAAGGATCAGAGTTGCGATTTCAGCTGACAACTCCCTTAAGCTCTTTGTGTCGTGACTTTCTCTTCTCTAAAACTAGTTTTGCCATTCCAATAGGATTCTCATGAGGATAAGGGTGTCTGAGACCAGCAAACTAACAAGGGGTATTCAATGACAAAATGTTACTGTGTATTTTATTAATTATAAAAGCTTATATGGTGTGGTAGGCAACTAGTGACATGGCCCCCCCAAAGATCCCCACTTCCTGGTGTTCCCTCCCTGACGTAATTCTCAGTAGACTGCGTTAATTGACTCCCTAGTAAAGACAGAATAGGGCAGAAGTGTTGGGGTGTCACTTACAAATCAAGTGATAAAAAGACTGGAACTTCTGTTTTGGGGCTTGGTTCTCTCTCACACTCTCCCTTGAATTCCTGACCCTGGGGGAGGCTGCCGTATGATGAGGCAGCTCTCTGCAGAAGCCCATGTATCAGGTCACCAAGTTCTGAATAATCATGTGAGTTTGGAAATGGGTGTCCCCCACACCCACCCAGCTGAAAAAAACCACAGCTCTAACCAGCAGTTATCTCATCGGAGACCTTGCGCCAGATTCAACCTGCTAAGCTGTGCCTGGATTCCTGACAGGCTTGTTAAACACCTGCGGATTTCCACTGAAAAACTGGAAAAGCCATGGATTAGGAAAAAGAACATGACCAGAGCTCAGGGATTCATCATGGGATTAAAGGCAAAACTAAAATAGTTGCTCCCCAAGGAAGTGTAAAGTGCGCCTCCATTTGATCAAAGTGATCTGGCAGTGGTTTAACTGAGTTCTCAGACAAATCTCAAAGCCATTTGTTTAACAAATACTTGTATAACAGAACTCACACTCTCTGCAAGTATCACCTACTGTGTCTAACCTGAAATTTCAAAAAAATGTAAACATGAAAAAACAGAAAAATGTAACACGTAATTAAGAAAAAAGTATGTCAATAGATATAAGCATACAGTTGTTGAAATTAGCAGACAAGGACTTTAAAATAACTGTGATATATGTCTTAAAGACTCTACCAGGAGTTCCCACTGTGGTAGAGTTGGTTACGGATGGATCTGCCATTGTCTCTGCCGTGGCTTGGGGTCACTGCTGCAGCTCAGATTTGATCCTTAGCCAGGGAACTTCCACATGCCATGAGAATCTACCAAAAAATGTATAATTACTGAAGAAATGGAAAACACCAGAAAAGACAGTGACAAAATACAATATCTAAAATTTAAAAAATCCACTGGCTGGAATTAACAATATACTGAAATAAAACAGACAAAAGTATCACTGAACCTGTAGAAAGACCAATAGAAATCATTAACGTGAAAACAGAAAAAAAAAATACAGAAAAAGTCAAAGAATTCTTAATGACCCATCAACAGTATCAAGCTTCATAATGTATTTGCAGTCCAGATGGAATGGACATAAAGGAGCAGAAAAAATAATTGAAGCAGAAGATATTAGGTAAGAAATGTCCAAGTTGATTATGAAGAAACAACCTACAAAATCAAGAACTTAAGATATATTTAGTAGATACATATATGATCAACTGGGACCTTGAGTTGCCAATGTGGAGACTAAAATCCATTGCTATAAAAAGCTGCCATCAAAATATCTTCCAAGATCAAATGAGAGAATGAATGAGGGAATGTGTTGCAAAGTAAAAATCTGGATTAAAAATTCAGTGTTATTTTTTAACTGAGAATCGTGAATCATAGCAGTTTATAAAAGATGTGTCCTGATTTGAGGTGAGAAGTGTATTAGCCAGACACTATCTGGCATTTTTCCCTCAGAGAATGAGGTCATGACAAGGGGTCTGTTCTGTTGACAACAAGTATTCAAAAATCCTGACCTTTGTTAATCAAATTGAGTTCTGCCTGGAATTTGTGGACTTGTAAATCAATGAGAGCAAATGTTTCTCAGCTTCTAATTCAATCTCCTTCTTCATGCTGTTTGTAAAAGAATATAATCTGGCAAAACAAATATTTGGTGTAATTTGTATACAAGAGCAGTGTATTTTTAAATGACTTAAGGGGAAAAGCACATTATGCCAAAATGCTTCTAAACATTTTTGGCTAGTACCTAGGATTTTAATAACACCATGCATGCCAACTTGAAGGTTTGTAACAAAGTTTTGTTCCCCTCTTTTGGCCACTTTTTCCCCCTATGTTTTTGTTTTTTGTTTTTGCCCAATGTGGGATGCTCTTGGAGCTCTCTGGACCTTATGAACATGTGTCAGGAAATTTGGAATGAAGTCTTATAATCAAACACAGAAGTAAGAGAGTGCTCTTCTGAAACATCCAACTGACATATTATAGTATCATCGGGACTCTATACCAGAAGGACCTTATGGACCTTCAAATCTAATCTTCTTACTTTTCCCGCTGAAGAAACAGAGACACAGAGAAGTGAATGGTTTATCCAAAATCACATCATCAGAGAACCAAGAGTAGAATCTTGGTCTCCTTGACACTCAGCTCAAATTCACTCAAGAAATAAAATAACACGAGTTCCCGTCGTGGCTCAGTGGTTTGAACCCGACTAGCATCCATGAGGATGCAGGTTCAATCCCTGGCCTCACTCAGTGGGTTAAGGATCCAGCGTTGCCATGATCTGTGGTGTAGGTCACAGACGTGGCTCAAATCCCACGTTGCTGTGGCCCTGGAGTAGACCGGTGGCTACAGTTCCGATTGGACCTCCTAGCCCGGGAACCTCCATATGCCATGAGTGCGGCCCTGAAAAGACAAAAAGAAAAAGGAAAGGAAATAAATTAACTGTTAATCAATAACTTCCTTTGTGGGGATGACTTATACCTGAAAAAGCATGTTTTAATTTATGTAACTTTTCAGGTAAGGAGGCTGTAATGTTTTTATTTTTTATTTTACAGACAAACTGAGGCTCAGTTTCTTTATAAATAAGTTTACTGGGAGAAAAGTGCATAGACTCAAGTTAGTATTTAATTTGTCTACTGAAAAATTAACATGGATGGGAGTCCTGTTAAGAAGTTTTACCCCCTGCTACATAATACGATCACCTGAGAAGTTCTTAAATCTTACCTAAACTCTTGCCATACCTTCTGAGGCAAGATTTAGTATGGTAGATAATATTTTTAAAAAGTCCGCAAATGATTCTATGTGGAATCCTATTGAAAGCCACTATACTATAAGAAAAAAAAAAAATGTTTGTTCATTTGACAAATGTTTATTGCATGCTTGTTATATGCCAAACTTTGTTTTAATTGCTAAACATGCAACAGTGACTACCACAAAGATGTCTGTCCTCATTGTATTTACATTCTGATGGGAGAGACAAAGAAATAATATTGAAGATGGTGATAAAGGAAATTGGAAAAATAAACCAAAAAAAGGGGGGGAGAAATAGAAAAGGAGCTAGATATTGCCATTTCAAATAGAATGGAATTTGAACAAAATCTTGAAGGGGATGGTTTGAAGAGAGAGAGGGAGAATGTTATTTTATTAGAGTTTTCTGGAGAGAAAAAACAATCAAATGCAAAAACCTTGAGACTGGAGTATGCCTGATGTACGCTAGGAATAGCAAGGTTGCTGTTAGAGCTGATTTAGTGAGGGCGAGAGTAAGGAATAAGGAGTAAGGAGTAACAGGAGATGCAGTAGGAAGAGTTCATGTAGCACTTGTGGGCCATTGTAAGAAATTTGGATTTTATATAAGAAAGTTGGAAATCCAATGGGGTATTTTGAACAGGGGAGCGACATGATCTGATTTTCATTTTAAAAGGATTGCTGTGTATAGGACATATGGTGGGGTGGCCAAGACAGAAACTGAAGGTCCAGTAGAAGGTTTGAGAGTGTTCCAAGTGAGAGATAATTGCAATTTAGGCCACAGTGATAACAGTGAAGGCACTGGGAGATAATGGGGTTCTGAATATATGCTGAAGTTAGAACAAACAGAATTGACAATTTGGATGTGTGAGATGAAATAATGATATTAGCCTAGGATGACTGCAAGTTTTTGGTCTGAAGGACTGGGATCTCAGAACAGCTAAGAAAACTTCAAAGCCCATGAAACAAAACATGATCAAACTGAAAGGAAAAATAGACGTATCCACAATTACAGGTGGAGATTTAACAATAATTGATGAGCAGGTAGACGGAAAAACCTGGTAAGGATGTAGAAGACTCGAACAACATTATTCAATTTATATTACAGAACATGACAGCAACAACTCTTCCAATTCACACAGAATTCTCACCAAGATAGACCATCTGCCGAACCATAAATAAATAAACTTTAAACAATTTAGATCTTACAGGAGGTGTTTTCTGACTCCAACAGAAATTGATAATGATAGGGCCTCTAGAAAAGCCCCTAAATATTTGGATACTGAAGAAGTAACTTCTAAATAATTTTTGTGTTAACTACTTTAATGTTACCCGTAGAAATATATATACAATTTCTTATCAACATATTAGTAAATTAAATCCAACAATGTTATGAGATAATACATCACAAAAATCTGAGGTTTATTCCAGGAATGTAAGGTTAGATTATACTCAAAAACTAGTCAGTGTATTTCACCATATCAACAGAACACACGAGCAACATAATCATTTCTGTAGATGCAGAAAAATAATTTTGAAAAATTCAGGAGTTCTTGTTGTGCCTCAGTGGGTTAAGAACCTGGTGTAGTCTCTGTGAGAATGTGGGTTCAGTCCCTGGCCTCGCTTATTGGTTAAGGATCTGGCATTGCTCACAAGCTGTGTGTAGGCCCCAGCTGCAGCTCCAATTTGACCCCTGGCCTGGGAACTTCCTTATGCCACAGGTATGGTTGTAAAAAGAACAAAAAAAAAACCACACAACACCAATTTATGATTTTTAAAAACATTATCAGTAAGCTGAGAGTAGAAAGGAGTTTTCTTAATCTGGTAAGGAACATCTATGAAAACTCTGGAGCTAACATTATTTTTTTTCCATTGCTTAATGATTTTTACTACAATTATAGGTGTATAAAAATCATCACAACTCAATTTGATAGCATTTCCGTCCCAAACCCTCAGTGCATCCCTCCACCCGCCACCCACCAGATTGTCTTATTTGGAAACCATAGGTTTTCCAAAGTCTGTGAGTCATTGTCTGTTCTGCAAAGAAGTTCATTGCGTCTTTTTAGTTTCCACATGTAAGCGGTAGCATTGGATGTTGCTGCCTAATTGTCTGACTGGTTTCAGTTCGCATGATAATTTCTAGGTCCATCCATGTTGCTATAAATGTTGTTATTTCATTCCTTGTAATGGCTGAGTAATATTCCATTGTATATATGTACCATATCTTCCCTATCCACTCCTCTGTCGATGGGCATTTAGGTTGTTCCCATGACCTGATTATGGCATAGAGTGCTGAAATGAACACTGGAGTACATGTGTCTTTTCAAGTCATGGTTTCCTCTGGATAGATGCCCAGGAATGGGATTGCTGGATCAAGTGGTAATTCTATTTTGAGTTTTCTGAGGAATCTCCATACTGTTTTCCACAGTGGTTGCACCAATTTTCATTCCCACCAACAGTGTAATAGGGATCCTTTTTCTCCACACCCTCTCCAGCACTTATTGTTTGTAGACTTTTTGGTGATGGCCGTTGTGGCCGGTGTAAGGTGGTACCTCATAGTGGTTTTGATTTGCATTTCTGTAAAAATGAGCAATGTTGAACATCTTTTCATGTGTTTATTTGCCATCTGCATCTCTTCTTTGGAGAACTGTCTGCCTAGATCCTCTGCCCATTTTTTTTTTTGGTCTTTTTGCCTTTTTATGTAGAGCCACACCCGCGGGATATGGAGGTTCCCAGGCTAGGGGTCTAACAGGAGCTGTAGCCGCCGGCCTTCGCCACAGCCTCAGCAACGCAGGATCCGAGCTGCGTCTGCAACCTACACCTCAGCTCATGGCAACACCAGATCCTTAACCCACTGAGCAAGGCCAGGGATCGAACCCGCAACCTCATGGTTCTTAGTTGGATTCGTTAACCACTGAGCCACGAAGGGAACTCCCTCTGCCCATTTTTTGATGAGGTTGTTTGTTTTTTTGGTATTGAGCTATAGGAGGTGTTTGTAAATTTTAGAGATTAATCCCTTGTCAGTTGAATCATTTGCAAATATTTTCTCCCATTCTGTGAGTTGTCTTTTTGTTTTGTTTAGGGTTTCCTTTGCTGTGCAGAAACTTTGAAGTTTAATTAAGTGCCATTTGTTTATTTTTCTTTTTATTGTCCTTACTCTGACAGATGGATCTGAGAAGATGTTGCTATCATTTATGTCAGAGAGTGTCTGGCCTATGTTTTATAGTATCTGGTCTTATATATAGATCTTTAATCCATTTTGAGTTTATTTTTTGTGCATGGCATTAGGAAGTGCTCTAGTTTCATTTTTTTACATGTGGCTGTCCAGTTTTCCCAGCATCACTAATTGAAGAGGCTGTCTTTTGACCAATGTATATTCTTGCCTCTTTTGTCATAGATTAGTTGACTATAGATGCGTGGGGTTAATTCTGGGCTTTCTATCTGTTCCACTGATTTATATGTCTGTCTTTGTGCCAGTACCATATGGTTTTGATGACTGTAGCTTTGTAGTAGAGTCTGAAGTCAGGGAGCCTGATTCCTCCAGCTTCATTTTTCTTTTTCAGAATGTCTTTGGCTCTTCTGGGTTTATTGTGCTTCCAAACAAACTTTAAAATATTTTGTTCTTGTACTGTGAAGAAGGTCCTTGGTAATTTATAGGGATTGCACTGAATCTGTAGATTGCCTTGGGTAGTATAGTCATTTTGATAATATTGACTCTTCCAATCCAAGAATATGGTATGTCTTTCCATCTGTTCATATCATCCTTGATTTCTTTCATCAGCATCTTAGAGTTTTCAGAGTATAGGTCTTTTGTCTCTTTAGGTAGGTTTATTCCTAAATATTTGATTCTTTTCGATGTGATGGTAAATGGGATTGCTTCCCTAATTTCTCTTTCTGATCTTTCATTGTTAGTATATAGAAATGCAGTTGATTTCTGTGTATTAATTTTGTATCCTGCGGCTTTCCAAATTCATTGATGATCTCTAGCAGTTTTCTGGTAGAGTCTTTAGGATTCTCTAGGTATAGTATCATGTCATCTGCAAACAGAGGGATACTTTGACTTCTTCCTTTCCAATTTGGATTCCTTTTATTTCTTTTACTTCTCTGATTGCTGTGGCTAGGTCTTCCAAAACTGTGTTGAATAGTAGTGGCGAGAGCGGACATCCCTGTCTTGTTCCTGATCTCAGCGGGAATTCTTTCAGCTTTTCACCATTGAGAATGATGTGAACTCTGGGTTTGTCATAGATGGCCTTGATTATGTTGAGGTAGGTTCCCCCTTTGGCCACTTTCTGAAGGGTTTTTATCAGAAATGGGTGTTGGATTTTGTCAAAGGCTTTTTCTGCATCTATGGAGAGGATCATATGGTTTTTCTTCTTCAGTTTGTTAATGTGGTGTATCACACTGATTGATTTGTGGATATTGAAGAATCCTTGCATCCCTGGTATAAATCCCACTTGATCGTGATGTACAATCCTTTTAATGTATTGTTGGATTCGGTTGTCTAGTATTCTGTTGAGGATTTTTGCATCTGTGTTCATCAGTGAGATTGGCCTGTAATTTTCTTTTTTTGTGGTATATTTGTCTGGTTTTGGTATCAGGGTAATGGTTGCTTCATAGAATGAGTTTGGAAGTGTCCCTTCCTCTGCAATTTTTTGGAAGAGTTTCAGAAGGATAGGTGTTACCTCTTCTCTAAATGTTTGATAGAATCCGCCTGTGAAGCCATCTGGTCCTGGACTTTTGTTTGTTGGAAGTTTTTAAATCACAGTTTCAATTTCAGAACTTGTGATTGGTCTATTCATATTTTCTATTTCATCTTGGTTTAGTCTTGGAAGATTGTACTTTTCTAAGAATGTGTCCATTTCTTCTAGGTTTTCCATTTTATTGCCATATAGTTGCATATAGTAGTCTCTTATGATCCTTTGTATTTCTGTGATGTCTGTTGTTACTTCTCCTTTTTCATTTCTAATGTTATTGATTTGTGTCCTCTCTCTTTTTTTCTTGATAAGTCTGGCTAAGGGTTTATCAATTTTCTTGATCTTTTCAAAGAACGAGCTTTTAGTTTCATTGATCTTTTCTATGTTTTTTTTCATTTCTATGTCATTGATTTCTGCTCTGATCTTAATGAGTTCTTTCCTTCTACTAACTTTAGGTCTTGTCTGTCCTTCCCTCTCTATCTGCTTTAGATGTAAAGTTAGGTTGTTTGAGTTTTTTCTTGTATCCCGAGGTAGGCTTGTATTGCTATAAACTTTCCTCTTAGAACTGCTTTTGCTGCATCCCAGAGGTTTTGGGTTGTCGTGTCTTTGTTGTCATTTGCCTCTAGGTATTTTTTAATTTCCTCTTTGATTTCTTCAGTGATCCATTGGTTGTTTAGTAGCATGTTGTTTACTCTCCACGTGTTTGTATTTTTTGCCATGTTTTTCTTGTTGATTTCCAGTCATATAACATTGTGGTCAGAGAAGATGTTTGAAAAGGTTTCAGTTTTCTTAAAGTTACCGAGGCTTGATTTGTAGCCCAGGATGTGATCAGTCTTAGAGAAAGTTCCATGCACACTTGAGAATGTGTATTCTGTTGCTTTTGGATGGAATATCCTATAAATATCTAGATAAATATCTGTCTGATCTAATGCTTCATTCAGGGTCTGTGTTTCCTTATTGATTTTCTGTCTGGATGACCTGTCCGTTGCTGTAAATGGAGTGTTAAAATCCCCCACTATGATTGTGTTATTGTTGATTTCTCCTTTTAAGGTTAGCAGTTGCCTTTTTATTGTGGTGATCCTATGTTGGGTCTACAGCTAACATTATATTTAATGGAGAACTATAACGATATTTCCTCTTACAATTGGGAAAAGAAAAATGCACTTCCATTCAACATTGTACCAGGGAGAGGGGAAGGTCCTTGCCAACACAAAGAGCTCAAAAAGTAAATACAACCATAAAGACTGGAAAGAACTAAGTAATGCTATCTTTATTCATAGGCAATATGATTGATTATGTGGATAATCCTAAACTGTGTTTTAGACATACACATGCACATACATACACACTAAATAGAACCAAAAAGTGAGGTCAATTTACAAAAATACATTTTATTTCTATATACTAGCAGGAATCAATTAGAACATAAAATATATAAAGACCCTTTACAGTGGTATCTAACAACACAGAGTACAAAGGAATCATTTTCACCAAAGGAAATGCAAGGGTTATGTACTGGAAACTACAAAACAGTGCTGTGAGAAATTAAAGACTTAGATGGAAATGTATTGTGTTTATGGAATGAAAGACCTGATGTTAGTTAGAGGTCTGTTCTCTCAGTTGATCCATTGATTTGCTGTAATTCCAAACAATATCCCAAAATTATATTTTTATAGAATTTGGAATTATTCTAAATTTTACATGAAAATAAGTAGGACTTAGAGTAGCCAAAAGAATCTTGCAAAAGAACAAATTTGGAAGACTCAGGCTATGTGACTTTAAAAGGTCCACTGTAGATATTAAGTGATTTTAAGTAATGAGATTTTGTCTGGTAAGAATGCGTTTTTGCATCCTATAATATTAGGACTAAAATAAATTGTTTTCATTCACATACAAAAAAAAGGAATGTGTTTTTGGAGTGCCACACATCCTTGTAATAACCAAGCTCTTTTCACCCATTACCAAGAACCAATTTTTACCCCCTTTGGGGTATATGACCTTTTCTGAGAAAACATACTATCCAGCTACAATAAAACAGTTTGATTTCACGTACAGAAGTTCTTGAAGAGGCAGAATCAATTTACACGATGATAGAAATCAAAATAGTGTTTGTCTGTAGTGGGTGGAATTTGACTGTAGGTGGGCACAGAAAACTTTCTGGGGGATAGAAATATTTCGTATTTCATTGGCCTATTGTTATATGGATGTCTCATTTGTTAAGTCTTCATCAAATTTTATATATAAAATCACTGTATATAAATTTTACACGGTTAAAATAAGATTAATATGAAGATTATAATATAAAAGAGGGTATATTTACTTCTATTATCCAGTAAATATATGGAAATAAGTTAGACAATGAAAACATTTGGCAAGTTATATGTCATACATGTAATATATATATATATCACTTTATTGATATTCAACGGCAACCAGAATCTTTTCCTTCAAATTTCTAAAAGTTGTATTAAGATTCAATCCAAGAGAAGCTCCTGTCATGGCTCAGTGGTAATGAACTCGGCTAGTATCCTTGAGGTTGCAGATTCAATCCCTAGCCTTGCCCAGTGGGTTAAGGATGTGGCGTTGCTGTGGTTATGGTATAGGCCATCAGCTGCAGCTCCGATTCTACCCCTAGCCTGGGAAACTTCATGCAAAATATTAAATCTAGGAAAGAAAAGCATGGCGTGATGAAATAAATTTTAACATATGCTACCTATTGTTTTTATACCTTTGTAAATTGCCTTAAATATTTTCAGGAAAAGATGTCTTCTGGTTACAAATGCTACATAAAAATTACTCCCAAATTTTCTTGTGTTAAAATGACCAACTTCTTTTTGTTTGTAATTCTGTGGGTCATGAGTTTGAGGACTCATCTGGGCAATTCTTGCATGGGGTATCTGATGTGGTGCAGTCAGTTGTCAGCTGGGATTGTAGTCATCTGAGGGTCCCCCGAACTGGATATCAACATGGCTCACTGCAGTGAAAGTGAATTGCTGGCTGTTGGCCGGGACCTCACTGGGCTGTCAGCCAAAGAGTCTATGATGGCTTCTCCAGCATAGCGGTCTAAGGGTAGTAAGATTTCTTAGATGGCTATGCAAAACTGCAAGCACAAGTATAAGACAAGCTGTGTCACCTTTTCTGATTCAGCCTTGGATGTCATGCGGAGTCACTTCTGCATTCTGCTAGTTACAGATGAGTCACCAACTCAATGCAGATTCAAGGAGAGGGGACACAGAGTACCGTCCTCCACAGGGGCTGTGTCAAAGATTTCCCATTCTTCTTTTTCTTTTCTTTCTCTTTCTTTTTTCTTTTTTTGGGGGGGAGGGGGAACATCCACCAATGAAAAGAAAATAATAAAAAAAAAGAAATGTGTTTTTTTGACCTGAAGAGTAAAGGTCCACTGAGATTCAACACATTCTAGCCTGAGCGGACAGTATTTTTTAGAGATTTGGATTTCATCTAGAAGTTGAAATCAGTTTTATTGTACTCATATAATCTCTCTTAATAGTGTCACCTAATCAGTATCCCTGTCTGTTCAGTAGTTCGAGATGGGCAATCAGAATTTGGGAGGAATTAATATAAGCATGTCCTTTTTGGTTCAACAGCTTCTCCGGGATGGACATATAAATTACTTGTTACTTCATCTACATCAGAGTAGGGTTAGGTAAAAATGTAGAGCTATTAAGGATTCCCAAGTTCAGAGGGTGGAAGGAGGGATATTCTTTTTTAATTCATATTTACACTCATTATTAATTAATTCATTTATCAGTCACCTTTAATTCCTCTCTCTAGGTAGCAAGAGGAAGTTGCCTAAACTGGAATGGCCAGACTCTAGTTTTATGATCTAGAAAGGGCTATCAAGGATTTTCTTCAGCAAAGTAGCTCTGAGGCCTGACTGGTGATCACTCAGAAGGCCTAAGGTTGGACAAAGAGACCAATAATTTAGTGCCTACCAGTCAAGCTTAAGAGAAAAAGCTAAGCTCTCACTTTCGCAATTTTTTTTTTTTGGCTTCGCAAAATCCATTTCATCTCATAACAGGACATAGGCTGAGTGCCAGCAGAGACAAAAGATGCTACAGATGTGTGGTTTTCATTCAGTTTATTTGCTTCAGCCTCTTGAAACATGCTGAACTGGGAAAGGGGGTGGGCTCTATAAACTTGGTCTTTATCTTGAATTTCACTATTGATTTTGGAATGAGGCTTGAGAAAAATGCTTAAGACCACCTGGATTCCTTCATTCAAGTCAAATTTTGTAATAGAATAGCAATTTATTGGTTCAGTTCTCTTGGCTCTGACATGATAATGCATTTGGGTAAACACGAAGCCGTATTACTCTATCATGCAAGAAAAAAATTGGTATAACCTGGGAGTTCCCATTGTGGCTCAGCAGTAATGAACTGGACTAGTATCCATGAGGATGTGGGTTCGATCCCTGGCCTTGCTCAGTGGGTCGTGGCTGTAGCTTTAAGCTGGCACCTACAGCTCTGACTCGACCCCTATCCTGGGAACTTCTATATGCTGTGGGTGTGGCCCTAGAAAGACCAAAAAAAAAGATGTAAACCTCAAATCACTCTCTCAGACTCATTTTTTTTTTTTTTTTTTTTTTTTTTGCCTTTTGTCATTTTATGGCCGCGGGTTTACGGCCGCACCCGCGGCATGTGGAGGTTCCCAGGCTAGGGGTCTAATCGGAGCTGTGGCCACTGGCCTGCGCCGCAGCCACAGCAACGCAGGATCCGAGCCGCGTCTGCAACCTACACCACAGCTCACGGCAACGCCGG
>PVHT020004944.1:59958-80181 GCA_004024745.2 Catagonus wagneri | reverse complement strand
TCATTTTTCAAATAAGTCTCCTGATTTAGTTGGAAACTAGTGACTTATACACTGGAAGCATGTGGGAGAACTGTTATTTTATGATCGTGTGCAAAAGTAAATGAGATGTCACATAAGCCAATAAGTCAGCTCTGTAAAGCATCATCCGTTCTCAGTAATAAATGGTTTCTTCTCAACATTTGGTTAATTTTCCTTGCTCTGATCTAAAAAGTCTCCCTGGAATCCAAGTCACAACAGTAATAGGGGACTAATGGCCGCATATGATAAAACGTCATCTTTCTGTCCTGCTGGCTTTTGAAGTTGTATTTTGGGTACCACGTGCTCTTAAAAGGCCTCGCTTTAGCGATTACTTTGCTACCAGCTGATGTTTCTTCTCTTTCATTTCTGGACCATAAATGCAGTGTCTCTGGTGCAGTTTCTCTAGGAAGCCTCAGATGCCTGGACCAACCCAAGTTTGATAAAGGTGCCACTTCCCCCTCTATATAATTGAACTGGAAGACGCATCATTAGAATAATGAAATAAAGAGGCCCAGAATCCTGGAGCAAAAGAAAGATCAGAGTAATTCCACTTAAAGCTTTAGCTTTACCTCTCAGGTCATGGAGGCCAAGAGTATATAAATGTTTTTATATCTCCAGATCAGTCATCAATCTCTTTTTTGTTGAACCATTATAAATTAAAGCAATTTGGAAAGTCACTGCTGTAACATATAATGACCATGAACTATTAGACTCACTTTTGTATTAGTTTTAGTTACTTGACCTAAGAAACTATATATGTTGAATATTTGGAACTCATGCGATACATTACTGATTAAAGCTCTCCTGATGGTGATAATAATTTTTGTTTTGTTTCACCTTTTACTACTGCTAGAGGAATCATTCCCAGACCTTAAGTTTTCCCTTGTAATTTATAAACTATCACGTAGATTTTTCCCTGTGGACAAATGTCTTCCTTTTCCTCCCATGGACACGTAGCATTTCACTAACTATCCATGCCTTTTTAGGTAGGCTCCTGCTTTATTGCCTGAACCTATATCTTCCTAAATATATAAACCTTTAATTGCATAAGAGAGAAAGAACATTAAATAAATTGGAATTATCCCTTTTGACCTAACAGATAGAAGAGCTGGCCATTTTATACAACTTATAAAACATTATCTCCAATAAACAATCATCTTGCTATAATTATTTTCATATGCTAATTCTCATATATTACTCGCTACCTTTTTGCACTAAACTATAGTGCTCATATTTTTCTCTGATGAACTTTAATGGAATATTTAAATAGCTTTAGAATGTGAATCCATACTGCCTCTATTAAATAAGAAAACATTTTGTAAAGCAAAAGTTGTGCACAGAAATTCTGTGTGTTCTTTGTGTATAAATATGACCCCTTTCATATTTGCTGGTAAAATTACAGACATCCTTTTTGTAATCATTACTCAAAAACATGGTGTTTTAGAGAATACAAGTGAGAAAACACTTCAGCCATAGCAAGTGTATGCCACACTGTGACTTCAGCACTTGTTAAGGATATTTTAAAAGAAACAACTTTATATTATTAAATTATGTAATTCAAAACATTTCTGGTGAAATAGTAAATTTTGCCGGTCTGCTACGATATAACTTTTTAGGAAGATAATGCAAAGAATATTTTCAAATTGAATCCAAGACTCTGTTGTCAGCAAAGCGTTTCCTGTTGACTCCCTTTAATATGGAAAAGTTGGTTCACAGATAAATTAATGCTGGGTCCTGTACATTTCCCTTTGGACAACCTTTTTCTTTCCATCCCAAGACCAACCATAAGCCATTTGCTTGGGTTTATTAGTTCCTAGAAAGTGCTTTAACAACCTGGAAGCTTTCTAATATATCAGCACACCGTGCATTGCATCTTAATGAATAGCATTCTCAGCACTGAAATTTGGAGTCTTGTGCAACAGCAAAAGGTAGAGTAGTACTGCTGATCCAGCCAGTTTGGGGGCTAGGTCTTCTGAAAAGCTAATAGTCGCTAACTAAATGCTGCTTTTGTCTTAATGACCTTCTAGTAACCAAGATAACAAAATTCAGAAAAACTCAATTGTGCTTTATAAGATCAGACCCAGCACACGCAGGGATTCCTATGTACCAGAGAGGAATGGTTGCATCCAGTAGTTAGTTACATTTTGTCTCATTTATAGGCTGGAACTACCAGCGGTGAGCAGAACAAAAGGATGCCACCACTCTTCCACTCCAAGTTTAATTTCTTTCGTTGGAATATCACTCTGGAATCCTATAAGATTAATCACATTCCTGAAATAGGGTTTAATAGTGTTCCCTTCACTTTTATTTGTTTCCTGCCTCTACCACCAAGTGGGATTTTCCACTGTTGATGACACACCAGGCAGTGGATTTGAAAGTGGCTCAGAACCCCAGAGTTCTAATTTGGAGCTTTGAGAATGGCTTGTCTCATATTTTTCTATACTCTATACTTCGTCCCCACCCTGGGCTCACTCCATTCTGTCAACGTGTGCAGATCTGTCTGTGTGACAGCTGTATCTAGCTCTGTAGCCAAGCTGTTTCTCCCACTTACCATAGTGTGAATGTTGCTGGGAGTTCTACTGAGCCAGAGATTACATTTCCTAGACTTTTTGCATCCAAAGGTAAATGATTTTCATCAACTGAACGTGAACCGAAGTAGGGTGGTCACTTATGGACCTGGGTTTTTAAAAAGCAGTTCTGTCTTCTCCATTGTCTCTCCCACTCTCTCCCTTTCCCCTCCTGCTGGTCGCAGGCAGACAGCACAGAAGTCCTAAGGTAATCTAGAGCCCCAGGCAGTAGGGACCCATTCTCTTAATCACTGCATGAAGGAATGTCACACCTGCCAAACAAGAACAGTCACCTTGGACTTCTGCATGAGTAGGAAATGAACTTCTGTTGAGATTAGTCATGGAAAGGTGGTGACTTATTTGTTACAGCAGCTAACATTTCCCAACTATAATGGTTTCGTATGCTTTTATGAATTTACTAAGAACTAAAGTGGACTTCTTCATTTCTGAAATTTCTTATATTCTCAGTTTCCAATCAGTGTCTAGCACATTGTTTTCAAACTCAATAGGTAACAGTAAAACAACCTCTTAACTGAGTTCCTGCCTTGTGGGCATCACTCTGCCAAGAGATTTTCATACATTATCATAACTGTCTTTACATCATATTACAAATCATTACACAGGAATATGGGAAAATCTAACCTCTCCGTGGACACAGAGATTGTGTAGCTTGCTCAAGATCACACAGTTAGGAAAAGTTTTAGCCCACAATGTGTAATTGTAAAACAAATTTCTTTTACACTAAACTGTTCTTTTTGAAAATTCCATTTATTGAGGGCTTTCTCTGGGCCATCTTTGTATTTTGCACAAATCACCTCATTAATCCTCTAGTAAGCGTGTGTAAAGATATTTGATAACAGAAAAGACTATTTTGTAGCCTGTTTACATTTAAGCATCTTTCGAGCTCTTGCACTGTGCACAGTTTTATGATATGTGAAATCCACAAAAAGTAAGTTTACTATTTCATAGAGTGGTTAGGTAGTCAAATGCTGATATAAACACAACTGAAAAAATTATGTCGTAGTGGAACATTAATATAAAGGAAACCTGTAAATAGGAAATGTAAGACTTAACTAGATAGTTATTATATCAATTTCTGAGCATAAACAGCTGGGTGGCTTAAATTCCGGAAAGGTATTCTCTGTTCTGAAGGCTATAAATCTGAGATTTCAGTGTCAGTATAGTTTGCTCCTTTCTGAAGGCCGTGAGAGAGAATTAGTTCCACGCTTCTCACCCGCTCTTAGTGGTTGCCTGCCAACCTCTGACTTGCGGTGGCTGGTAGAAGCATCACCTTAATCTCTGCCTTCATCTTCACATGGTGTTCTCCCTGTGTACATATCTGTCTCCTAATTCCCTCTTTTTATAAAGATTTCAATCATTGGTTAAAAGCCCACTCTAATGACCTCCACTTTTTTTGCCTTTTTAGGGCCACAACTGCAGCATTTGGAGGTTCCCAGGCTATGAATCACAGCAGACCTACAGCTGCCAGCCTACACCAGCAAAGTCAGATCCAAGCTACATCTGCGGCCTACACCACAGCTCACAGCAATACTGGCACCTTAACACACTGAGTGACGCCAGGAATTAAATCTGCATCCTCACTGATACTAGTCCGGTTCTTAACCTGCTGAGCCACAACAGGAGTTCCTCTAATGACCTCTTTATTTTGATCACCCTTCTAAAGGCCATGTATCCAAAGAGGTCACATTCTGAGGTACTTGGGGGTACACTTCAACATATGGATTCTGGGGGAGATACAGTGTAAACCATTACAGACATTCATGCATTCATTTCATAAACACATAACTGTTAAACATCCAGGCACTGTTTAAGTGGGGGGGGGGGTTAGGGAGTAAGTAATGAACAAACGAGGTAAGCTCCCTGCTTCGATGACATGCTGCCTCACTTTACCTGCCTAGTCCCAGATTCTTTCTGCTATGTCCCACTGGACTCTGAATTTTCTTGTTATATTATTTTAATATTTTAATCGCATATTTTGAGTAGCTAAAAGAGTATGCATACCCCCACCCCATTTTTCAAACCCTGTGCAATAAGTAAATACTTCAGCTGTATTTAATAAATGAATTTATTTGGATATTAGAAGCACTATTGATTTTTTTTAGGTCCCCAGCGTGACCTTCAGTGAATTAATTCTGGCTATTTGTTAAATGAGGTAACATACAACACTGTAAGCAAATTAATTGTTATTCAACATAACATTGTTTTGCATTAATTTTGCATTTCTAAGCTCTTGAAATACTTTATACATTCTGGGCTCCATGCTTCTGAAGTTAAGCAATTTGCAAAATGGTATACTAATGGCCTTTTAAAATGTGCTTACCACATCTGCTCTTTCCAGTGCAGGGAAACTGGCAGGATTCAGGGAAAGAGATCCCTGTGGACAAAAGCTAACAGGAATTGGTGCACAGTCAGAAAAGATAAGTGTGATTTAGGAATTCTCCTGGAAGAAATGAGGCAACAGCCCCTTGAGATATGAAATTCACAAATTAACATTTCGATACCAAAAGATCTGCCAATTTCTTGAAAAGGGAAAAATTGTAACAGGGGAAAAAAAAAAAAAAAAACGCTACTACTCAGGTGGCCTCTTGGACCAGTGAGACTCATCCCTATGCTATAGGCGTATGGGTGACAAGTGTTGAGTGGCAGGTGTGTTACCCAGTTGGGGGGGCGGGGACAGAGAAATTCTGCTATATTAGAACATTCTTGGAAACTGGTTCCCAGCTCCTATTGCTTCTTCTTTTTGGAACATCTTCTCCTACCCTCATCTCCCATTTGCCAGGCTAGTTTTCTTAGCTGCCGGTGACAAATTTGAGTTACCATCTTGGAGAAATCCTCCTTGGTGTCGCCAGTTCCACATTAGTTTCCCTTCCTCTCTGCCCTCTGATACAGTACTGACGCCTGTAACAGCCCCCGCCAGTTTAAGGGTGAATGGCAACCCACTCATTTGTCTCTTCTTCTGCAAAAGGACCTTCTTGAGGTTAGGGATTATATACGTTCCATTACTGTATCTCTGACGCCTGAAACATAGAGGTGCTCAACATGTATTTGTCAAAAGAAAATGTTAGAATGATAATTTCTTTTTAGGGTTGCACCAGCGACATATGGAAGTTCCCAGGCTAGGAGTCGAATCAGAGCTGCAGCTGCTGGCACAGCAACTATATCCACAGCAACGCGGGATCTGAGCCACATCTGATCTATACCACAGCTCACAGCAACACTGGATCCTTAATCCACTGAGCGAGGCCAGGGATCGAACCCGAATCTTCATGGATACTATCGAAATCTTTTCCGCTGTGCCACATCAGGAACTCCCATAGATAATAATTTTTTTTATTCAGTTATTTTTCTAAGACATATTGATATCTTTATACCAGAAAAGCCCAATACAAAATGGAGAAGCATATGGATATATAGTGTTTATCTTTAAGTAAGAGATTTTCTGTCATTTATAGTTGGATGACATTTGAGAAGTTAATCTTGCTGAAAGTTAGCCTCTTCATGAATCAAAGAAGTAGTCTCATCCACCTGCCAGGATGTCATGAGAATTACCTGAGAAGTATATGTGACACATCTTATAAAATTGTTGGGTCTGCTATTATCACTGAAAAAAAAATCAGTATCATAAGACAGATTTCATAAAATTCCCCTATGGAAGGAACAAGCACCCAAAGATCCTCAAATTTGCTTTGCTGCCAAAAATGCTTTTGGTAAATATTGCTTGATATCATTGTTGACAAATATTTATGGAGCTTGTGCTGGAAACAGAATTTCTTTCATTTGCATTTTTGTGAACATCCCAGAGGCTTGACATCATGAAATGGGTTTCTTAGTTAAACGATGAGTCATTTGAATCTCTTCATTTTGCGGGTTGCAACCTCTGGAGTTGGGTCTGTTCAGAGTAGCAGCTTGGCGTGCCTCAGGCTCAGGGAGGCTTGTAAGATAAAGTCATTAGATCAACCACTATTTTGACTTGGTTTTTTTTTTGTTGTTGTTCTTCTATCCTGTGGCACAGTATTGCTTGACCGTTTTATTTTCCTCTTGCTGCTGGAATAAATTAACATGAATTTAGTGGCTTAAAACAACACAAATTGATACTTTTTCAAACCTGAAGTTCACATGAATAAAATCAAAGTATCGTCAGGGCCGCTTCCTTCTGGAGGCTTCACAGGGGAACCCATTTCCTCTCTTTTTCAGCTGCTAGAATCTGCCTGCATTCTCTGGATCGTGGTCTCTTCCTTGCATCACCCCAGCCTCTTGTTTCCACTGCCACATCCCCTACATTTCATTTGACTCACTCCTCTCCCTCATCAGGACACTTGTGAGTATATCAGGCCCACTCAGATCATCCAACTTAATCTCAATATTTCAAGATCCTTAAATTAATTATATCTGCACTCCTTTTTTTTTTTTTGTCATGTAAAGAAACAAACTCACAAGATCTGGAGATAGGAACCTCTTTAGACCAATGGGCATCTTTGGAAGGTCATTATTCTTTTTACCACGATACCCCAAACCCTTCTTCTTCTTCTTAAACTATTGCTTTCAGTAGCATTTGGAGTCTCTGGTTTTTCTGGGATTATAAGTGATCAATTTATAGGTTGTGTGCAGTATCTTGAGAAGGTTGCATAAGACAGCTCTAGTTGCTACATAACAAATAACTTCAAAATTTTGCTGCTTAAAGCAAGATTTATCATCTCACAAATTCAGTAGGTCAGGAACTCAGTAGTGGCTTCCCTGGGTGGTTCTGGCTCAGGTTCTTTCACGAGGTTTCAGGTGTCACCTGGGGCTACAGTCATCTGAAGTTTGCACTGGGCTACAGGGTCTTCTCCCAAGGTCCCGAGGACACTCACTCACATGGATGCAAGCTGGTGCCAGTTGTTGGGAAAGTCTTCATTTCTTCACCAAATGGACCTCTAAATAGACTTCTTCAGTGTCAGACACGGCAGCTGCCTTCCTCTAGAGTCATCCAAAGAGGAAGGTGAAAATCACAACGTTTTATGAAATACCTTTTGGAAATCACATCCTGTAAGGTCCACAGTGTCCAATGGGCCACCCAGGCCAGCCGTGCACAAGGGCAAAAATACAAGGAGTGGAGGCTCTGAGACCTTCCTGGAGCTTAGCTGTGGCGTAGGTGGTAACTATGTACTGCAGAGGCGTATACAAGTCAGTGTTGGTGAGCATAAATGTTAATTACCTGTGAGAACATAGGAGTGATCTTTGTAAAACCAGCTGATAGTTTCCTAAGATGAATTAACAAAAGGCAGTTACGAGCTTTTTCTCAGACATGACTAAGAGGTTGGTCACACAGCAGAAGCAATGTTGGAACTCTGACATTCTGGACTTGAATTTCAATGCTGTGATCTCTAATCCAGGCCATATTAGAAATTTTACTGTGTGATCCCCTGCATGTTCTTTCACTTCATTTCATCAGATAAATGTTAGGAATTGATTCCTGACTGTAGCCTCATGATCTGGAATGTTAACTCCTAAGAACCGTTTTCCTCTGCTGAAAAACCAGTCTGGAAGGGAGGCATGTGTGCAGAATTACGAGAGAGATGAGCATCTGCCCATCGATAGTTTTTCATCTTTAATATAGTCTTCTGACATTTCCCCAGCTTGGAAGGTTCACCTTTCAGAACTCTCCCTGGTTGCTTTCGGGATCCACCACGTCCCACTTAGCGTGTTGCCGAGTATTAACAAACAGCATACTTCACTTTTACATTTAGTGTTTTCTGACAGTATGGTTTTCCTACCTTCTGCTTCTAACAGCAGCCAAATGAGCTTTAAACTATCCCATCATCTCTTCATTTATCCTCCCCCTCCAAAAACAGAGAAGGGGAGTCTTATGCGGGGGCGGGGGGTGGGGAGTGCTGGACAGAAAGGAAGTGGGGGGAGAAAAAAAGAAAAACCTCTGTCCCATCACATGGAACCTAATTTTATCGGCAATAGGTGTGAGATCTTCAAAGTTGTCAGCGGTTTGGGGGTTGGTGGGGACTGCCAGAGAGGCAGCGGTGACACTTCTTATAGCACCAAGGAAGTGTCAAGATAGAGCAGACACTTCGGCAGCCAGAAAAGCAGATTTAGCGACAGCCATTCTCTCCTAGGCTATTTCTAGAGACCAGGATCGTTCTGTCATTCAGAACAAATTTTAAAACAGCGTCTCTTTGGAAGGCAGTCTCTTTCCTGAGAGTCTCTCCTGGGTCTGTCTCGTCTCGAGCACAACAGGTGCTGGAAGTGAGGCAGGGATCCTGCATGCTCGACTGTCCACCCTGGACCCTTCTCTTTCCTTTCTAAACCAACAGACAGCACCCAAGGCAACCCATCTTCCAAGCCATCTGCCAACCCCACACCGCCTTATTCCTTGAAGATGTTGGATCCTGGCTCACTGCCACCCTCTCCAACACTATTCTTGTCTTAACAGAGGATAATCTCAATATTCACTTCAGTCATTTTTCCAAACCCCTAAAAACCTCAGTTTCACTGCTCTCCTCCAATGACTTTTTTCTTCTAAATCACCTCGCACACCCATTTCCACTGATAATACCCATACTGGAATTCCTTCAAAAGCTTATCCACGTGTCCTCGTCTCTGAACAGTGTCTTCTGCTCACTCATACCATTGCTCTGATGTTCTATTGTTTCAATTCCCTTTCAGTGTTAAAATCTACTGACTATACCACCTTTTCTTTTCTTTTTTCTTTTAGGGCCGCACCTGTGGCATATGGAGGTTCCCAGACTAGGGGTAAAATTGGAGCTGTAGCTGCCAGCCTATACCACAGCCATTGCAACGCAGGATCTGAGCCTCGTTTGTGACCTACATACACCACAGCTCATGGAAACTCTGGATCCTTAACCCACTGGGCGAGGCCAGGGGTCAGTCCTGCCTCCTCATGGATCCTAGTCAAGTCCGTAACCCGCTGAGCCACACAAGGAACTCCTGCCACCTTTTTGTTCTCATGTCCTCCCTTCCTTCCTTAAATTCCATCATCAAGCGTTATAATAAGTTCTATGATTAAACACTTACCGTTATTTATTTAAACACTTACTCATTTGAAAATCCTGATTAAATCTAAATACCTGCCTACCTTATCCCTGTATCTGATCAGGTGGAAATGTCTGGAGAAAAACAAGCAACCATGATGACCGGTCTCACTTGAGTTCACAATCAATGACTTTATGTGGGCTTTTAACACTGCTCACCAGTAATACTACTATTTCCTGCTCCATTCATTTTCCAGTCTTCCTAAATATCTACTTTATACCTGTTTCTTCACACTTCTAATCTCTAGCGCCTTCTTCACCTTCCTGATGCAGCAAACAGAAAAGGATCTCTCACCCTCTTGCCATTTCTATGTCCTCTGTTTTTCCGCGTGTTACAGTAGAAGAACTGCCTGTACCTTTGAATAAGGCCAATTGCTCATTCAAGAAGGTGACTTCAACCAATCCTCTCCTTTTATGTCCAAGTTGATGGGTTTTGTCCTGACGAATATTTCATTTTGGGGCAGGTTACTATACTCACTGGCTCTTGGTTCCAGCATATTACAAGAGTCAGGATCTTCGGCTGCAGTCCTGACTCCTTAACGCATAGGCTGAGTTCTCAGCTGGATGCTCAAGTCCTTCATCAAGGTCTCTTCATCTGGCTGGGCAGGGATGCTTATGTTTCCAGCACTGGGAAGACTGTTCGCCTCTCCATCACCCAGCAGCTGTTTTTTTCTTGTCTTCACACACATTTATGCCCCACACATGCGTAACTTAGAATTTATCCAACAACTTGAGGGGAATCTTTATGCTAATTGCTTAGACTTGTTTTCAGTGGTTTTCCTCTCTCCAGGGTCCTGCCCTAACAATTCCAGATGCTTTAAAATCCCCCAAGTCTAATATCCATTTCTTTTACCCGTTTACCTTTCCCTCTGTCAAATCATAGAGCTCCTTTTGCTTGCTCAATCTTCTGACAAATGATCTGGAATCTCTCCCAGACAGAAAGCCAGCATGAATGGAAAATTAACCTCGGGAACTTTCTTTCTTTCAAGGATCACAGCCTTGTACTGTGTATTTTTCAATGTTTGAAAACAGTTAGGAACTGAATCATTATCTTGTTATTTTAAACATTTTCAATAGAGTTGTGGGGTTTTTTTTTTTGCTTTTTTTAAGGACACAGCCACAACACTACACCACATCCACAGCAACGCCAGATCCTTAACCCACTGGGCGAGGCCAGGGATCGAACCCACGTCTTCGTGGATACTAGTCAGGTTCATCCATCTTCATGGATACTAGTTGACTTCTTAACCAAATGAGCCACACCAGGGGCAGCTCAACTGAGTTTTAAGTTTTTACCTGTGGGAAATCACATTTTATGTGCTGATGAGGGTGGTGTGTGTATGGTGGTAGTAATGGTGTGTGTGTGTGTGTGTGTGTGTGTGTGTGTGTGTGTGTGTGTGTGTGTGTAGGAGGTAAGTTCTAAAGTTGACATCTAAGATATCAAGTGTATGTACCCCAACTTAACTGAAAACCTCTTAGAATGGAAATTTACGTGCTGTCTTTCAGAAAGTTCAACAGATAGTCACTCATCTTCTTTGGGCACCAGATGAACAAGTTGGCTATGTTAAAACAAAATACATCCTTTAGCACTAGATTCCACTCAGTACTCTTCTATCTAGAAGAGACTGCTGCTGCCTGATGAAATGTCAGACCCACACTGCCCATCTTATACTCTCTTTGCGGAGGGCACGATTTATGTATTTATTTATTATTTACTTTTTGTCTTTGTAGGGCTGTGCCACCCACAGCATATGGAGGTTCCCAGGCTATCGGAGATGTAGCTGCTGGCCTTCGCCTCAGCCACAGCAACACCAGATCAGAGCTGCATCTTCAACTATACCGAAGCTCATGGCAATGCCAGATCCTTGACCAACTGAGCGAGGCCAAGGATCAAACCTAAGAAAGTGGTTCTCTAATGAGTTGCATAAATAAGTTTTCTAATGAGGGCCTATCCAAGGCAAAATTATCAAGTTGCCAAATTTTATTTTGAGTTGAAAAAAATCCCCCTTTCCCTTTGTCCTTTTCTTTTTCTTCAGTATTGAAGACCAGATTCTTTGGTCTTTATTAATGGCGTCTATAAAATATGTGTTTATAGATTTATAATGTGTCTTTTAAAATATTCTCAGTCACCTGAAGAATAGGACTTTATAATTATCCCTGGCTTTAATTATAAGGTACTATCAAAGGCGTGGGTTTTAGATTCGTTTATTCTTTCAACAAATATTTATTTAGCTCCTGGAGATAAAGCAGGTTCAAGGTCATTTTTTCCCCTGGCACTTAAATTCCAGTAGGGAGACAGATACTAGGTAAACAGTAATAGTAAACAAATAAATAAATTATTTTACATTTTAATGAGAGCTGTAATGAAGAAAAGGGTTATTGGAATGGAAAGTGACTGATGGCTATGAAAATTGCTCTAGAAAGGCAGTTCAGGGAAGAATTCTCTGAAGAGTAGCATTTGAACTTAAAGCGAATGATGAAGAGTCAGTCTGGTCATTTTCTGGATAGTGGAAACAGCCAAGGTAAAGACAAGAAGGTCTGCGGCCTGTTCTAGAGTCAGAGTCCAAGCCGGAGAGGAAGAGAGCAGTAGGTGATTATGACTGAGACATATTTCTCTTGTCAGTAAGTTACTTGTGACTCTAAATTCTTACTGTAAAATAGGCAAAATAACAGCTCTCTCTCTGGGTTGTATAAGGATTAAACATAATCAAGGTTTAAATGTTCATCTGGGTGATTGTGGTGCTTCTTGGGAGAAAACTCATCCTGGGGTAAGGAACGAAGCAAACATCTTTCATCCAGTGACATACGCCTCCTTCACAGGAGAAGAAAGAGGTTTCTGAGCACACAGCAGGGGTCTGTCAAATTCAGTCCCATATCCAGTTCATGTCTGACCTCTGTGGAGTAGGTGGAATTAAGTTGCTCTTGGGTGATAGGACCTAGTGAGCTGGAATAGAAATTGCAAGTGCCATTTACTTTCACTTAACACTCTTCGCGACATTGGAACACAAGCAAACACTTTTTGGGGTCCACAGGAGAAAGTACAGATCTGACGGGTCTGGGGAGCCCCTCTGTCTGTTTCTGCAGAGGACGCAGTCAGCTTTGGTGCATTGGCGTAAGTGGTGACACACGTCTCATGAGATGGCAGTCCTCAGGGAAGGGGCAGCAAAATCAAGTGGATGCGATGGTTCCTGGAGGATGTGGCACTTCTTAGAAGAGGCTGTTGTAGTGTCTGCAAAGTAAGTGGCGCCCAGAGGGAATGGTGATGCTCGGCTGAAGCAACACAGGTGTCCCCAGGGAGAGAGAGATGCCTGGTGATGCCAGAGCCACCGAAGAAGTAGTATGGTACCCAAAAGATGATGTGTGACCTGCCTGGCAGGAGTGGAAATATTCAGCATCACCGCTTGATGTTGAGTTCCGACTATCCTGGCAAAAGACGAAAGCAGAGAGACAGAGAAGAAAAAAAGATAGGCGTGATATTGTGTGACAGAGTAACTGACTGTTAGCGTGTGTGAAATACACTCTGAATATTTACAGAGAAACTTGGGAGTTGGATTGCCAGGGGCTGGGGATCTAAATGTAGGAATAAGAGACCGGAAAATGTGTAACACTTAATACTGTGCCAGGCATATAATAAATTTTCACATCGAGTCACCAGATAAAATACAAGATGCCCAGTTAACTTAGATAGATGATGAATAATGTTTTAGTGTAAGCTATGCCCCAATATCTCATAGCGCATACTTACACTAAAACTTATCCACTGTTTGCCTCACACTCAGAGCTAGCTGGTCATCTCTGTTTCAAGTGTGCTAAACCTGACAGCCTTATGCCCGTGAAACTTCATTCATTTTCTTGCTGCACTGTAGCTGGGTTAATTGCTCTTTACTATTTGGAAGCCGATTTCTGTGCAGCAAACTTCCCCGTAGGCTTATTGCAGTTGGGTTTGAAATTATTTACTTACAAACACAGTGCCACCTAACTGGGGTGTGCTGTTTAACTGTTTCATACCCATTGCACGTTAAGGTCCATCTAAGGAGTCACCGTCTGTGCTAGGTCGCAAGATTAGGGATACTTTATTGCCTATTGGGAATAACCTCATATCTAATGAGCACTTTCCTCCTGACATTGTTTCCTCTCTCGTCAGACAGCTGGCATCTCTTGAATACTTAAGATGGACTCAAGCTGAGAGGTTGGTTTCAAAGAAAGGACACCGTGAATTACTAAGTTTGAGGCGGAGGAAGTCCTTAGAGGGAAAAAGAATTTTGGCATGGGAGGAACTTTGGTGAGGGACTCCAGGTGGGCTGGATTGTGAAGAAATTAGAAGAGGGAAATATAGGGAGTTCCCGCTGTGGCTCAGCAGTAGGTAACAAACCTGACTAGTATCCATGAGGACGTGTGTTTGATCCCTGGCCTCTCTCGGTGGGTTAAGGATCTGGCATTGCCGTGAGCTGTGGTGTAGGTCGCAGATGTGGCTCAGATCTGGAGTTGCTGTGGCTGTGGTGCAGGCCGGCAGCTGTAGCTCCGATTCGACCCCTAGCCTGGGAACTTCTATATGTGCCGAGAGTGCGGACCTAAAAAGCAAAAAAAAAAAAAAAAATGTTGAAGAAGAGGGACATGTTGAAGGAAACTTAAAACTTGATTTAGCCTGTCACTTATATGTGGAATCTAAAAAGTCATACGAATGTGGAGGTGTCCCGTGGCTCAGCGGGATAAGGATATGGCGTTGTCCCTGCAGTGGCTCGGGTCGCTGCTGTGGCACGTGCTTCTTCCCTGGCCACACCCGCGTGTCTCGGGTGTGTCCAGAAAACAAAATAAGATACAAATAAACTTATTTCCAAAACAGAAATAGGCTCACCGATGTAGAAAAGAAATTCATGGTTACCAAAGGAGAAAATGGTTGAGGGGAAGAGATTAAATTAGGAGATTGGGATGAATGAACATACACTGCAGTACATAAAGTAGACGGACAAGAGCTTACTGCATAGCATAGGGCCTGTGTTCAATATCGTATAATAATCTGTAATGGAATAAGAATCCGAGTCACTTTGCTGTATTTCAGTTAGAAAAACAGGAAACTGAATTTAGTCTCCTTCACAATTTTGTCTGTGTTCGGCCCTGGCTACGGCTTAGCGTGTATACTGGCTTTGATGCTCTCTGGCTCTAGAAGGAAGTGTTCCTCTCCCAGAGCAGATGCTTCTCACAGATTCTTGTCCCTGGTGGTGGCGAGGTGCCTCCGCCTGGCTCCCGGCCCTGGGTGGGTTGCTCCTGCCCTGTCCACTCTGGATTCCGGAGTTAATGAGCCTGACTCGGAAGCCGCATACGGTGTAGGGTCTCGCTCAGATGGATCGCACACTCTGCCGTGAAGAAACGGGCACGTGGGAGACAAGATTTGGTAAAATGGACCAAGCGTGATTTACCGCAGTGCTACCTTTAGCGGTGTCTTGGCCTGTGTGTTTGGGGCGATAATAGCAAGAGCTAGGCAGGTTCTTTGGCCAGCGTCCTGGGGCACTGTTGAGTCGATCTTGGAGAAGGCTTATCGCATGGAGGGAAGCAAATGGGCGTGAGAGGTGGCAGGGCTGGGAGGGGCCATGCTCAACTCTGCCTCCCTCCATGGCCATGAAAGACTCCCCGGTCTATGCCTAGAGGAGCGCGTTTCTAGCCTTGCCCAGGGTTGGTTAACTCATCCAGTGTTTTCAGTGGAGGTGGATGGAAATCACACGGATAGAGTCTTCCTTAGGCTGTACTAGAAATGGAAGCCTCATGCCAAATATGGCACGTTTCCCCCAATTCACCCCTTAGCGATCGTGGCAGACATTGCTAATCGATAACCGGATTCTGTCCCCCTGGGAGCCCGGAAGCGGCTTCGCAGTCAGTCTTCACTGATAACCCAGGCAGCAATTATTAATATCGATAGGCAACTAATTCTGGGTATGAGACCAGATTCCGAGATCGTGTGATTCCACACCAAGCTGAAAAGAATGGGGGTAATAACTTGGCCCTGGGTCTAAAGCAAAAGTCGGAAAGGGTTGAAGTTCAAAGACAAGGATGCAGGAAGGCAGGACACAGACCATCTCCTGAGCTTCATGACTGTGCTCTCGGGGTGTCTCTGGGACCCTTGAAAACAGAGCTCCTGGAAGAGAAAATGGAGCCTGAAGATGACACCTTGGTTCTTGGCTAAAGGGGTTGTTACACTATTCGGTATTTTAATTTCATCCCTTTTGGATTAGTGAATACTTTACTGTTGAAAAGCTCTTTCCCCCTCTGGGTGATGGTAGGAGTTGAGAACCCAAAAATGAAAAGTTTGAATAATTTCTGAACGAACATGCATTTGTGTTTGAATGGTTTTCAGAATTCTTGCTGTGTAAATTGGCTTTTTGTGTAGAATATTTTATTTCCAGGCTGTTGTGTGTATCTGACTTACACTGCAGTTTATTTAACATCCTCTGCCTTCCACAGTCATCAGCAAGATTTTAAAGCTGATATCGATTCATATGCTGTAAATGCCAAGACTTTTTATCTTTCCTTCTCTACCCTCCAACACCCCCTCCTCCATGTCCCCGGACACCTTTCTGACTTGTTTTCACAAACACTGACTATATTGACTCTGTGGAATGTGCTTCTTAGGCTGATAAGCAGACCCAGTTGCTTAAATAAGCATTGCATTGATCGCTCCAAAAAAGGGCCCACTTTTTGATCTACTTTGTCTGGCCCTGTCTGCTTTTAGACTAGGGATTTCAGAGTGGCCAGGAGCAGAGAATTTAACTGGGTTTTGAGTTTTAGCTTTGTACCTTGTTATCTGTGTCACCTTGGCTAAGTTATTAAATATGAGTGTTACACTTCCCTGTATATAAAATGGGAGGGGGTAATATTATGAATGATAAAAGGTGCTTGGCAGGGATCACACAGGCTTGTACATGTGCAGTTCTGGCACATAATGAGTGAGCAATAAATGTTAGGCATTTTGTTGTTCTCCATCCCCTCTTCAAAGGTAGCTTACCCTTCTCAATCCCCCTGCCTGTATTCCCGCTCCGTTCCATTTCCTTAAACCAACCTAGACTCAGACAAGAGGTACTGAAGTAGATTCACCCTAGACTTTTAGACGTGTTGGTCCCTGCCTCCCTCCGTGCTCTCTCTCCTCCTTTCTCCCCTCCTCTTCTCTCTTTTCCTCTCCGTCCCTCTTCTTTTCTTCCTTTAAAAAACATTTATTAAGGGCCTGTTAGGAACCATGTACTGCCATAGCCATGGAGGGTAAACGCTAATAAAAACATTGTCTTCTCTAATGAGGCTCCAATGAATTAATACTTTTGGAGGGCTTTAGAATAGCCTGACACGTGTGTGCTCTGTGTTTGTTAAATACGCCCGGGTTTCTGCTTCATCCCATTGTCTGATCGTCATCTTAAGTTTCCACTTATAAAGTACCACAGGAGGTAAAGTGCTATCCCCATCATGTTATATCAAGGATACATACTATAAACACGATTTAGGATTGTTGATATTAATTTTGATCACCTGGCTGAGGAAGTAATTGACAAGTTTCTTCAGTATACAGTCACCTCTTTTCCCCTCTTTCCATGCTGTCCCCTTTGGATGCAAGTCACCGAGCTTAGTCCCACTTAAGGAGTAGGGAGTTAGGCTCCATTCCCCTGAGGGTTAAATATCTACCTAAATTATTTACATTCACACTGCACAGATTTGTTTATTCTCCCCATTTATTCAATCATTTATTTATATTGGTATAGGACCGTTGGTGTTTATTTTATACTTTGGGTTGTAATCCAGCAGTATTTATTTATTTATTTGTTTGTTTATTTTTGTTCTTTTGCCTTTTATCTAGAGTTGTACCCATGGCATGTGGAGGTTCCCAGGCTAGGGGTCTAACAGGAGCTGTAGCCGCTGGCCTAAGCCACAGCCACAGTAACGCGGGATCTGAGCTGCGTCTGCAACCTACACCACAGCTCACGGCAACGCCGGTTCCTTAACCCACTGAGCAAGGCCAGGGATCGAACCCACAACCTCATGGTTCTTAGTCGGATTCGTTAACCATTGAGCCACGAAGGGAACTCCCAGCAGTATTTATTTTGTTGCTCAAATTGTTCCAGCTTTGACTACTAGGAGGTCTTTTAGTAGATCCGGATTTTTCTGCATCACTGTGTGTGTGTGTGTGTGTGTTCCTTTCCTTTCTTTCTGGTACTATGAGATGTCCCGGGCTCATCTTGCATAGTCCTGCCCCAGTCCAAGGATCAGCCATTGCTCTGAGCCGCGCTGGTTCCTTTTACTAGTGAATGATACTAAAACCAAGATACAGCCACTCGGTGTGCTTGTTGCTACTGGGATGTCATTGCTTCTAGGCCCTTCGCTTTAGCTACTGGGAAGCCAGAAGGGAGGTTGAGGTTAATCTGAGCAGTTGCAGCGAAGAAATGCATGAGTCATAGCAGCTGGCAGTGGAGTGAACTGGAGGTGAGAAATAAGCAGTAACAAGTAAAAACATGGCAGAGGTTTGAGATGGAGGCTGGATGGTTACCAGAGTTTCCTGGGAATGTTTATAGCTGAAGGCAAGCATCCAACAACAATGAGGAAATTCAAGACACTGGACAAGGGCAGACAATTGATTAAGGAAGCTAAATTATTTTATCTGGAAAATATAAGGTAGCATTATTTTATTGTGGTTTTCCTTAATATTCTCCAGGGAAGCACAAGATTTAAAATGTCAAAAGCAATTACTCATAAACTATTGAATAGTTGGGGGTGTTTTTTTTTTTTTTTTTGGTAATCGATTTCAAGATATTTTTCAAATATATGTAATGTTAGCATTTATAAGGTACATTTTAGCACCTCAAAGCACTAGGACATTTTGTCTCCCATTTTACTCTCAGAACCACCCCATGAAACAGTATAAATATTATTTACCTCCATTTAACAAGTAAGTAAATTGGGGGATTGAATTTTAGTAACTAGTACAAGGTCATCCTTTTAGCAGTGGAAATAAAACTGTGTATCGAGTTTCTTTACTGTCATGCTTGTATTCTTCCCACTGCTAACCCCAGTGTTTTTCAACCTGGGCACAAATGACATTTGGGGCCCGATCATTCTTTGGTGCGGGAGCAGTTCTGTAAAGCATAGGACATTTAGCTACATCCCTGGTCTCTACTGCCTGGATACAGGTAGCACCCTCCCTCCACCAAATTGTGACAAATTCTCTAGATATTGCCAAGTACTCCCCGGGGGACAAAACTGACACCCTGTTAGAGAACTACGGGCCCCAGTTCATAATCTGCTTTAAAGCAATAAAGACACTTTCTTCCCAAACTTCAGCAACTGCCATATCAAATATATTAAAATTTAAAACTCACGTTTTTATTGTAATGTATTAGAAATGACTTCTGACTGATTATGTCATTCACTAAATTTTAGAATTGTATTTTTCAGAGTTCCCGTTGTGGCTCAGTGGTTAACGAATCCGACTAGGAATCATGAGGTTGCAGGTTCGATCCCTGGCCTTGCTCAGTGGGTTAAGGATCAGGCGTTGCCGTGAGCTGTGGTGTAGGTTACAGACATGGCTCGGATCCCGCGTTGCTGTGGCTGTGGCATAGGCTGGCGGCTACAGCTCCTGTTAGACCCCTAGCCTGGGAACCTCCATATGCTGCGAATGTGGCCCTAGAAAAGGCAAAAAGAAAAAAAAATTAGAATTGTATTTTAATATATAGGACATCTTTTACGATAATAATTTCATATAGAAATCATAAAATGCTAATTTGAGGATTATAGGACAGGTTAACTTGGGATCAAATTAGAACATGTACACGTTAGGATTTCAATCAAGATCAGATCCATTGAGTGGGAAGGCACTGTTCTACATGGCCCTTTTAATTATAATTTCAAATCCATTATGTCATAGGGAAGAACAAATTACTTTAACATTTGTGTTCTCCTGCTTTTGCTACAAGCTGATCACTAAAGGGATATTGCCTATACGCTTAAACTATAATGGCGGGATCAGGACTTTATTCGCTCATCTTTTAGAATAAAAGAAGCCTGAATGCTAACCCCAAGAAGATGGTTCTTTGGGACGCTAGTCCACCATCTTCTTGGTCTTCTGGCTTTCCGAATAAAGTCACTATTCCTTTCCCGTGTCTTCCACATATTGGCCTGTCATGCAGTGAAGAGTATGAGCTTGAACTTGGTAACAGTTACATAAATAATATTAATGTGGAAGGGCTTGATAAATATTTGATAGAGGTAGCAAAATGACTGAAATATATTTTTTTTCTCTTAATGGATTTTATTTCAATTATAGGTGTACATAAATCATCACAAGTCAATTTTACAGATTTTGTATCCCAAACCCCCAGTGCATCCCCCCACCCCCCCAGATTGTCTCATTTGAAAAACCAAGGTTTTCCAAAGTCTGTGAGTCATTGTCTGTTCTGTAAGAAGGTTCATTGTATCTTTTAGTTTCCACATGTAAGCGGTATCATTGGGTGTTGCTGTCTAATTGTCTGACTGGTTTCACTTTGCATGATAATTTCTAAGTCCATCCATGTTGCTATAAATGTTGGTAATTCGTTCCTTTTAATGGC